>JACEVL010001128.1:0-151962 GCA_020284085.1 Aporrectodea caliginosa
GATGAATTAAGATCTCACCTAAAGAAGAATCAAACTGTCGGTGGAGATGAGGACCCCGCTATTATTTATAATACCGCCTCAGATCGAGAAGCAGGGGACATAGCCGCGGCCCCATCCTTGGTGAAGTTGAGAGACTCTGGTGGTTTTAGTTTAGAAAGACCTTCCTTGGATTTGAACTCAGGACTTTATCTTGGGACCCTGACCGATGAATCTTCCCGACAGTGCGCGCGTTCGCTAGAGGGCGCCACGCACGCTTCACTACCTCCACTCCGACCCCTCTCCTCCTCTCACCAACTAAGACCTAGAGCACACAACCATATTCTCCCACCAAAGGACAACTCTCAATTTATTCCAGATCATTATATAAAAATATTTACTAGTTTATCCTAAAATCTTCTAATCGAACTTTAATTATCCATTATCACTCATGTTAACATTTCTGCGTTTTTGTCAGATTTTTTTCTCAATTAAACGAATATATATATATATATATGATCGTTGAGTCTGAGCTGGGCCAAAAGCTGGAATCCATGGTGCACATGACGCCATGCAGTGACACGCTGCGGGCCTAGGCCTACAGAATATCTGAATATCCGGCAGAATATCCGGCAGAACAAGCTAAACATTTAATAGATAGATAGAAGATAGCATTCCTTTATTGGAAATTCCAATAAAGGAATGCTACCGGTAGGCCTATCTTAAATAAATTCAACTTCTATTTCAAGGAGCTTATAAACAACTCAAAGTTGGCCATTGTTGAGAAGTGGCGAAAAATGTCCCAGACAGGAGCATTAGTGTTTAATCTACTCCCTTGCTGTCGGGGGTGGGGATCTAGGGTTCTCGGGGTATCCAACATATTTGAAAGTTGACAACCGGGGGGTAGTAACGAGTATTTTCAAGAATTTTTTTCTCATCGGCTATCCAACACATGTTTGGCAAAGTTATTACCCGAGGTTAATAACCCGTGTTTCCAAATAAATTTCATTGGGGGGTAGTAACGAGAGTTTTCCACCAAGATTTTCACCACCCTCACCGCAGGAGGGGGTAGACGATGAATCCTGGGGGACTTATCCTTAAATATCACACTTTCTGTACAAAATTTTATCTTTCATTTTTCAGGAGCATATTAGAGTGGCGCAGACGCTTAGAAAGAAATTTTTGAGAACTTGATCAGGCGGATACAGAGTATAGGTGGCCTATAATAGGCCTAACATTTATCAACAAATTACTTGCATTTTGACAAGAAAAAATTAATTAAATAAATTAGATTGAATGCGATATTCTCATTTTTATTAGCCCATGTTTGGTAAGCAAAGTTGCTGTTAGCCTTTCGTAGTCATAGGCCTACCAAGTTTTTGTGAACTGCACTGGTTTCATCCAAAGTGCTCCTGTTGAGTTGAACAGGTATTTTTTATACATATTGTTTCATACGATAGGCAGTAGCGGCGCCAGGATTTCAGGTTTGGGGGGCTAAAACCCCAACTCCTTCCCTTTCTCCCCTCCTCTCTGGCATTGGCAGTGATTTCCCACTTTTGTTTGGGGGCTGAGCCGCCGATAGGAGGACTTCAGTCCACCCTATAGCCCCATGCTGGCGCCGCCCCTGACGATAGGCCTAATAGCCTATATTTTTTATGATAAATCCTATCGAGTCTTAATTATAGTATACTTATAACTTATAAGGGACATAAATATTTGATTATTTGGGGCTAGGGCTGAAAAATTTCAAAAAGTTGCGTTCGAAATTTGGAAATTAGGGAGCGTTTCTGTTTGGTATTCGTTGTAAGGTGTAAAATGCAGATGCCTCGGGAGGCGAAGACTTTAACTGCTATAATACGGAGGAGTGGGAGGACATGTTGGAGATGGCCGTAGACGAATTAAGGCAGGAATGGGAAAAGTTAGGCCACGAAACGAATGGGTTGAATAAGACGCAGTTACAAATGTTGTGGGTAAAAATCGCTCCAGCCTACCTAAAGCTAAACAGCGAATCCCAGCTGTAGGCCTATTATAGTTAAGAGAAATCAGCTATTTAAGCCGTATAACGGTATAACGAATTTGATAAATTTCTACCTCGGGTACACATTCATGCAATTATGACGCTAAAGTAATTTATTCTATTCTAAGAACTTCTATAGCGCCAATACAATACTGTTCAAGGCATCAGTCGATGGTCGCTACTGTGAAAAATCGTGCAAGTTAAAATTCAGGGTGAGTCAAGTCGAGAGCCAATATGGGAGAACAAGAGAACAGGGAAAGAACGTAGGCGTAGCCTATATACAGAGGAAATGAGTACAGCAAAAGGTGATTTTAGTTAGATCTGAAGCCCAGAAGATTTTGAGGAATGAAATTTTGCCGGAAGAGAGCTCCACAGCCTATAGGGCCAGCAACAGAAAATGCACGCCTACCCACAGGCGTTCTTGTCCACAGAATGTTCTTAATGAGAAAGTCAGAAGACCAGGTCGAGTAGGCCTACAGAGAAGTCTGGAATTAGCAAGGAAGAAGGTAAGAAGGATGATTGACATGGAGTCTTGTAGCCTATACAGTTTGCCCAGTCTTGAAAGTCAGTCGCCTTTCTATCGGTAGCATAGGCGTAAACTTGTCGAAAATATTGGGGGGCCCACGACCTCGAGTGGCCCACATAGACAGTTAGGCCTAGGAGGCGGATGGCGTACAGATGCGTCCATGTGGACCATGACAATATTAGTAATACCGTAAGAAAGAACAGTTACAGGGCCAAACAGGATTTCTGCATCCGGGCCCATGAAATGCTAGCTACGCCACTAATGCACTTTATAATACACTACACAAGTACACAGGTAGCTAACATGATTACGAATACGATTATGATTTCTCTTTAGACTGTTCAGTCAGCATATATTATTAGATCACACAGCGTAATGTTACGTTTCAAAGTAACAAGACCTCTTGGTCTCAAGATGGTATTTTGGTTTTTAATTGTGCTGCAGTTTTCAATAGGCCTAACAGCGTTCGAATCTAGAAAGAGGTCCAGAGATAATGTTAATATTATTATTTTAATATTTCGAGTATTGCTATGTAGTAGGTCCAGAGTCTGCCAACGATATCTCAGGTCACGACCTAACGGTTCAGGCCTTGTGACCCAGCCAGGTCCAGCCTGCACCCCAGGAATGTCAGCCTCAGCCTCAACCATTTGTAGGGTTAAAGGTCGGGAAGACAGAGCTAGTCTGTCTGAGCGTTCCACTGGCGCTGTTGCCCTCAGTGCCCTCCAGTTGCCCTCCTCAAATGCACACGTATGGCAGTGCACAGCTACTTACATGTTGCTGTGTCAAAAGCTGTGTCAAAATGTCGAACAATGGAGACAGTAGGCCTATTATATTATCTGAATTAGCTAGACATACCATCCTTCCTTCGCTTATCCCCTCGTACTCATTCTACTTCCTTCTATACACAACTGAAGACTTTTCTCTATGATCAGGCCTGGCTCGGGAGCGCCTCTGAGTAGAACCATTGAAGAGGCGCTATATAGCCTCTGAGTAGGTTCCTTGAAGGGGCGCTATATAAATGCTCGGAATGAATGAATATACATTGATTGATTGATTGATTGATTGATTGATTGATTGATTGATTGATTGATTGATTGATTGATTGATTGATTGATTGATTGATTGATTGATTGATTGATTGATTGATTGATTGATTGATTGATTGATTGATTGATTGATTGATTGATTGACTTCTCGGCATTCCATAGCCGCAGCGCGAGAGGTGGACCATTTATACCAATCATTCGTAAGTCATTTACAGATGTAACGATCAACCTGTTCCTTTTTTGACAGTGCTATCACACTCTGTTTCCTAACACGGGACCATCACTGCTCTTGAATATAGCACATTCTGCTAGAATATCGGTCAGTAGGCCTACGAGATTTCTCATTCGCACTTACCAGCTTCTGATTCATCAGCCTTCTCAACTTCACTGTCATTTAGTTGTCGCAGTTTCAGTTTCTTCATCATATTCTTCCCTATCATCAAATCGCTTTTTGCGCGAAAATCCACTCAAATCCACTATACATGACAATTGATAAAAGCCTGGTTTATAAGTCTAGCGAATCCAAAAGAAGCCGCAGCAAGACGCTGCAAGTTGATAGCAGAGATATAGGGCCTACGGAAATAGAACTGGGGCAGCGATATATGGGACATTGATACATATATACGGTATATATGTATACATGTACATATATTGATACGTATATAATATAAATTATGTATGTATGTTTGTATGTATATATATATATATATATATATATATATATATATATATATATATATATATATATTATATTTATCGGAAAGACGATCTGTTGTTCGGAAGATGCTGGGGCTAACCGTTGACCCCGGGGATAAGGGCGAAGCCCATATACGCCAAACCGTGGTCCACGGGCTAACACATGTTGGAAGTCTTTGGATACATTGAACCGCTGAAGGCTAATTGGGAGGGGGAGTTTAACTTGACCCGCTAAGGCTGCTGCATGGACGGCGTCCAGGCTGTGGTGGTCAAATTAGTGGCAGGGCCAGGACGGTGTTCAGCCTTGAAAATAAGTGCCTAGACTCCGTCCATGACCGTCCATTCACACTTTAAGCCCTGAGTTTAACGAAAAAATATATTATTATTGGGGGGGCTCAAAGCCTGGGCAGGCTTGGAGCCTCAATTATTGGGGGGGCTCGAGCCTAGCGGCCTACAGGAGTTTACGCCTATGATCGGTAGCCAATGTCGTGATTTAAGTGTTTGTGATACTAATCACTATGTTCTCGTATTTTAGAGTATTCTGGACAAGTTATCTCTGGAAATGCCAGCAAGAGGCGAGTTGCAATAGTCGAGACGGATAGACAACTGCTGACTGCACAATGGGCGTTTATTGGCTATAGCAGTTTTCTTACGGCCTTCAAATGTCTGAATCTCTCATTCCCCCACTATCAAAATTGCAGCGTGATTCTCCTTACAGATTTTATTTTAGTTATAGTTATAGTTCTAGTTAATGGGTTTTCATTTTAGTTATAGTTATAGTTATAGTTAGTATTATATTTTAGTTATAGTTATAGTTAATGGATTTTTATTTTAGTTAATTTTAGTTACTACTTAGTTACAATAATTAAGGCTATAAGCAAAATTGTGCATATTAACACGCTGTTTCACAATTTGCTCACAGCTTTGAAAGCCTTTGAAGCATTGGTGCATTCAGCCTCATGAATACACGTCTTTCCAAAGTTACTGACAAATTGCATAATGTCGAATCGTACATATTGCATTTCCTATTTTTATTTTTTTGTATTAACGAAAATAAACATGAATTTTCGTTATTGTTATTTTCGTTATAGTTATAGTTATAGTTAATGATATTTTTAGTTATAGTTATAGTAATCGTTAACGAATTCATTTTAATTTCGTTAACGAACATTTTCGTTATCGTTATCGTTAACGAGAATCACACTGAAAATTAGGCAATACAAATACTGTAGTGAGTGTAGTCTATAATTATATAGGCCTATTATGGCCAATAATTTTGAAAATATGACGCACGGCCTATAGGTTTCTAGAAGCCTATAATAATTAAATCACAAGTTAATGTTAGCAACGTCACACAAACATACCTGAAAAAGTTTAATAATCGAACAACGCATAGGCCTATTTGCAGGTTGAAGGCACAAGAGCGACATCCTAATTAATTTATGCAAATTTATGTTTGACCTACGGCCTAAGTAGCGCTGATAGGCTTAAACTACAAACATTCTTGACATCACTTGATCATAAAAATAGGCGTATAAATGCGTTAAGCACATTAACATAAACTAACGCATTCAGACAATGCTGGCAATGACAATAACATGCAGGCATAACAGATCGATATAATATAGGCCTAATTATAGGCTAATAAAGCGTGACACAGCGGCCGATTGGTGAGAGCGCTCGACCTGTAACGCAAAGAGTACGGGTTCGAGCCTCGTCCGAGGCAGTTACTGTTTAGAGACCTTGAGCAAGTCCTTCACTCACAATTGCTCAGCGCCATCGATCGTGAGCACTTATGAACTTTGGAAGAGGGCAATATCAAATACAGTTCGTCGCCTGAGAATTTTAACGAACAGTGTAGGCCTATCTCCATTTTTGAAAATTCAGAGAAAAACGAGGTAGAAGTTTTGGCAGCATTGGACGGAAAATAAGAAATTCAGTGCAATAAAACTTCATGCCCCAACTCCACAATCATGAATCACAGTCTGACCCCTCAGTCTTTTTTCTACAATTCTCATGCTGCGTATACCACAGGTAGTTTTCGCTCAATAGCCTATTATATCTTTGAAACAACCTGTCGTATCTCCTAGCCATGAAAAATGAGGAAAGATAAAAAATTCTGCTACGAATCAACTTTAAACTACTTTTAGAAAAACTGGAGATACGACAAGATAATAATTCTCAGGCGACGAGCTGTATTGTATAAAACACAAAATATAATCGACATTTTTAAGTCGACTCACGACTCACATTTTATAGAAAAGTAAAATATTAAAGATCTTTGATAATGGATACAAAGAACAAGGAACAAAAGATTAAAGACAGACATGGCGGCGTTTGATCGTTGTCAGTTTATCGATCGTGTGTTCGCAAACTTTACGCCGCTGTTCTTCTTTGCATTCTTGAAAAGCTTATGTAAATCCTTCGTTAATGCGGAAGATTTTACTGACAGCATATTAGGATACACATAAGGCTTTGCAAATCGTCAATTTCATGTGGACGAAGATCAAAGTGAGCGTGTAGAATGCAGACGAATCCAACTTTTCTCGCGTAATATTCGGCCCAAAGATGGCGGAAACAGCCACTGTGGATGCATGCAACTGTTAAAACGTACGTTTAAACGCAGCTGTGCTGTCCAGTGGTTTAATGGATTGAGGAAACGTGGTAGCGATACTTTGGTGAAATGATGCATGGTTGGAAGGCGGCGAAGGAGTTTACTTGGCTGTCATCATTCGGACGAATTCTGGAATCCAATATAATTTTTTTTAAATTTCAGTCTTGATTCGGTAAATTTATGCAGTGACTCTTCTAGACATCTCTAGGTCCCTCTCTATGGAATCGACTTCCTCCTTCTCTACGCTCTACAATCCTCTCTAGTAGCATCTCTAGACTCTACCTCTTTCTCTCACCTTAAAACCTTCCTTTTTCCTCGCACTGGGAGCGCTTCTGAAAGGCTTATGCTACGAGAAGCGCTTATAAATGATCAAATATAATACAATACAATACAATACATCTACTTACAATCACTCCAAGCATAACCTCGTCGGTAAAGAACAATTTTCAAACGTTGACGAAACGTGCATGTAGCACAGCATAGGCTACTTGGCTATGCATGAAAATACGCCTTTCAACATATATAGCCTAAAGGCTATACTGTATTCCAGGCAGATGGCCCAATCACAGAGAGCACAACGCAAGATTTGTTTCATGAGATCAAGGCAGGTTATGAATAACTAGGCCTGTGAATACATCTGTGTAAAAAGTGTAACGGTGTTGATGAGATGTCGGGAGAGCGGCGAAAGCCACCACATCTGCCGTGGTCGCGGCATACGTTAGGATAGGCCTATATTATGGCTAGAGTGGCCTATCTTGACGCAGGTGCTGATGATCCACCCTTGTTTGTATCATGTATCTAGACGGTTTGTTTTATGGGGCCTATACGTGTAACCGGGTGAGTGTGTTTATTATGCTTGAGTTTATCTGCGGGCCGATGCATAAATGGTAACATCACTGGCGTAAAGAGCAGGACACCAAGTAGGAAGTGGGATCGCTTTTCGCTACCCCTTAAGGTTGACTCAGCCTTCCATTCGCCAGATGGTGTTGGTAAAATGAGTAGTAGGATAGATGGACGCCTTGCATGGTTGCCATACAGTTAAATTCGACTCCTGTTACACTTATTATCGTTTGTTACTGCTGTGGCATGTAATCTTACTGATTACTTGTCAGTTTGAATTAATAAAGATAATAATAATATTTCAGTTAGGCCTATTATTAATTATTATTATTTATTATTATTTGTTATTATTGTTTATTATTATTATATATTATTATTTATTAATAATCATTAACTATTATTATTAATTATTATTATTAATTATTGTTATTAATAGGTAAGTAGCCTAACATTGACATGGCATACCTTCGTAGTTGACTTGTCCGTCTCCATCGAGATCTGCTTCGTGAATCATTTCGTCCACTTCTTCGTCTGTTAATTTCTCTCCCAGTGTCGTCATCACCGTCCTCAACTCGATGGCGCTGATGTGCCTATTTGTCGTAATGAACAGAAAATACAATCAATCGATCAGTCAATTCAATTAATCAGTAATTGACTCATTTTGCTTTTCTTGACGCAGATGTGAGTCACAAGTCACGCCTAAAATTTAATCCCTTTCCCACTTTTTCCAACCCTGTGAAATCCGTAAAGGGTCTCTAGTCCCGAGTCCCGAAATCAGTCGCTAAGCAATTAGTGACTGACTTAAATGAGTTAGCGACTGACTTAACAACTTAGTCGACTAAGTCACACGCTTATCAGCTGACTAAGTCATATGGCAACTGCCAACTGGCAATCGATTCTTAGCCTGGTATAGTAGTTACCGAATAATGTAATGCGTCTTGCTGTATATATACTGTACTGACAGACTACTGTTAATGTGTATATGAAAGAAGGTGACAGACACATAGGCTACGAATATTGATAAAAGGAATTAAACACAAGGCTAAGTCCGAGGCTGCACTGCAGTGCTTCTTCAGCCTGCAATCCATTCCATATTGATTAGGTTCACAACCTTTTCCAGAGCAAAGCACCATTACTAGGTCGTTCAGTCAACGGCACCTGGCCTTGATTTATTTTTGTTCCAGTTAGTTTTTTGTCTTAATGAAGAACAACGTTACTTGCATTCAACCACAGTGTTGCGACTATTTGTACATTACTTTAAGTTTTAAAATTAGTTCCAGGGAGAGCCTGAAATCATTTCCACTCTCCACATCAAATCCATGGGTCCGCATCTGCATCCACACACCCTTGCATCAACCCAACGCGAATCACTCCACCACATTGACTCACATTTCACACACCTGCGCTTCCATCCATCCGCCCGTCTATCTCTCGGTCCGTCCATTAATCATTCATCCATCCATCCATCCACCCTTCAGACTGTCATCCACACCCGTCGTCCATCCGTCATAAATAAGAGCCTTAAGACGAGGAGCTTCTCAGAAAGCATCGTTATCATCAGCTGACCCGTTTCCATCTTTGTCGAACACCCGGAAGGCCTCCCTCAGTTCCTCTTCACTGTCTGTGTCCTTCATCTTCTTCGCCATCATGTTCAGGAATTCTTGGAAGTCGATGATTCCGTTTCCTGTTCAACATATTACAGCTGGTTCAAAGTACACAACGATTATTATCAAACAATGACTGCTAGGCTACATAAATCATGGCTGATTCTGAGCGGTCCAAAAATATCCGATATAAATGCTCATACACACATGCATACATACATACATGCATACATAGGCCTACATACATACACACACATGCATATATGCATGCATATATACATACATACATACATACATATATACACATATACGTATATAGATAAATGCATACATGCATACATGCATACATAGGCCTACATACATACACATTCATTCATTCTTCGTTTATTGAATCCCAACAAATCAGTCAAAGAAAAATACAGACATGAAACATTGACATGGGTATTGAGAAACAACCGGTAGACCCAGAAGGAACAGAGTTCCGCTTGAATAGGGTCACCAAATTAAAGGCATTACAGATGGCGACGAAGAACAATCGTCTTTCTGATTAAACATGCATCGAAGTCTTAACTATGACAACAACAACAAATTGGATCATATACATGAACCACTGAACAGAGAGTTAAACTTAACTAAGCTTATGCTATAAAACAAGTTACAAATTATTGCAGTCGTGTGTCGTTTAAGAAACTGCGCAGTTGTTGTTTAAATAATTGTAAAGTCGGCGAACATCGAATATGAACAGGTAATGTATTCCATACTAATGGTCCATTGCATTTAATATTGAAAAATCTAGTATTAGTTCGGGCGTAAGTACTACGAAAATTATCTTGCGATCTTGTGTTATATGAATGAATTTGATAGGAGTGCAAGACATAACCATCAAAAACTTGGGGAAATAATTTCCGTTCATATTTATACATAAATTCTGCAAATAAGAATTTATTTACACATTCTATTTTTATATATGCATGCATACATACATACATGCATAGTTGCATACTTACATACATACATACATACATACATATATACATACACATATACGTATATAGATAAATGCATACATACATTAATGCATATATACATAATATGCATACATACATACATACATACAAAGATAAATACATACATACATATATAAATGCATACATACATTGAGCGCCTCTGAGTAGGTTCCTGGAAGGGGCGCTATATAAATTATCGGAATGAATGAATGAATATATACATAGACCGCTATATGTATACAGAATGCATAAATACATACATACATGTATGGATACATGCACTCATACATTGCGAACACGGAAAAGATGTCCACCTTCACAACGGATACTCCAACCGCCGCCACCAGTAAGTATCACAATCGCCTAAATCTTCGCCCAGTATCTTCTACATCATCATTACTTTCACTCACCGATCACAGCAACTGTTCAACGCATGAAGACCATGATGACCATATGATGATGATCATACAGTATCGAGATGATGAGCGGGGAGGACAAAGGGGAAAATAAGGATTAGGAGGAGGACGAGGAAGAGGAGGAGGAGGGGGAGAAGAAAAAAGACGATGATGACCATGATGATGATCATACAGTATCAACATGATGAGCTGGGAGGAGGAAGAGGAAAATAAGGAACAGGGGGAGAAGAAAGACAATGATGACGACGACGACGATGATGATGACGCGGAACATAGTAATGATTACGATGACGACGATGTAACAACATTTATAGAGACCATCGACGTCGACTTCGTTGATCATGTCCATGAGCTCTGATTCCGTGGGGTTCTGTCCGAGGGACCTCATGACCGTTCCAAGTTCAGTCGAACTGATCGTTCCATCGCCGTTCTTGTCAAACATGGCGAACGCCTCCTGGAGTTCTGTGTAACGTACAATGCACCACAACAGATGTAAAAAAACAGCGGCATAACTCTGTGTCTGCAAGTAAGCCACACGATCTGCACTTTATACTAACAGACATTGTAATATCACATAAGTTGTCCACATTATGCACATACCGTGTTTCTCAGACTTGTATACGAGACATAAAACTCGAGACCGAGACCGGGACAGTGGGGTTCGAGTCCAAGACCGAGACCGAGACAGTGGGGTCCGAGACCGAGACCGAGACGAGACACCAGGTCCGAGACAGTTCGAGACAGTTCAAAACGAGTGAAATGCACATTGGACCCAAGTCCCGAAACAATTTTTCTCAACTTTTGAAGTCTAATACAAGGGTCAAGTCACTGAAATCAGCCGATCACCTGAATTGTATAAACTATAAAGAAATTAAATATTTCAGCCATTCTGAAATCTTCTAAATGATTCTAAAATTTAAACCAACAAAATTCCATATAGGCCCTAGGCCTATTAGTGATTTAGCGACATAAGTCACATGACTCACCTTGAGAAACTAGGTGTTGTCAAAAGAGTTTCGCTTATGTTGGCTTTACACAAACGACGAACGGCATGCCATTTATTTTGGTTTTCATTGATTTCAAACTGCGTGAATGCAAATTTCACGATTTCAGGTTCCTTATGAGACATTTTAAGATATTTGGAAATTTTGGACTAAAAGTGCAAACTTAAGACTGCTTTTTTCAATACTCTTAAATATTAACACCAGAAACACCGCTTGTTTAAACTTCCTGTCTGTTTGGCACTTCCGATTAACTAGTTATCCATTCGGCACAAGACAATTTTACAGCGCAATACTGTACGAAGTTTCGAACAAAATACAGTTTGTACGAGAACTTTGGAGACCGCTTCTACAAGAGAACAAGACTTTCGCTTCGAGACAGTTTCCAAAGAGACAAGACTTTCGTTTCGAGACAGTTTCCAAAAAGTCGAGAAATGATCTCGAGACCGAGACCGAGACCGAGACAGTGGGGGTCCGAGACCGAGACCGAGACCGAGACCGAGACATCGAAAAACCTGTCTCGAGACGTCTCGAGACTGAGACAGTGTCTCGAGACAATCCAACTCTGGTGTTTCTATGTTTCGAAGTCTCCTTGGTCCCTGCCATCCATCAGTTTATTTATCCATTCGCCCATCCATCCATCCGTCCGTCCGTCCGTCCGTCCGTCCGTCCATCCATCCATCCATCAATCCATTTATTCGTCCATACGTCCGTTCATACATATGTTCGTTCATCAATTCATCCATCCACCCACCCATCATTCATCAATCCACCCATCCATCCACCTACGTAGTACGTCCCCAACCATCCATCAGTCCATTCATCCATACATCCGTCCATCCATCCATCCACAGTTAATGGACGTATTCTGAGCTGTAGTCTGTCTATCGGACTGTCCCTAGCGGTAGCGGCACATAGATTGACGTAGGGCCTACATGGTATCATTACAGTGGCGCTACAAAAACTTATTAGTATATAATAATTATATCATTAGAACGCCATTATTCTTAGCGTTAATCGTAAATATTCTAGAATGGATTGACCTATTTGTACTGACCTGCAATTTCATCGTCTGTCAGAGATCTCTCGACCATTCCTGATTCCTGGATTCAGATAAATAAAATGCAGGATTGCATGATGAATTATCGTATCGTATCGTATCGTATTTAAGTATTTGTAAAGCGCCTCTCATAGGGTGAACCGTTCAGAAGCGCTCCCAGTGTGCTAAGCCCCGCGAAAATAAACAGGTGTTGAGAAAAGCGAAGGAAGAAGAGAGACTGCCAGAGAGAATTTTAGAGCTAACAGAAGGAGAAAGAGCATTCCAAAGAGAGGGACCAATTGAAACAAAGGAACGAGCCTGAGCCATAGCAGTTCTACTACGGGGAACCAAGAGGTCAAGTCTATTGCAGGAACGAAGTGGACGGTGGGAGGAAGCTGAGTGAGGCCGAAGAATTACACCAACCAGATATTGAGGGGCAAGACCCTTCTGAGCCTTGAAGATCAGAGAGAATTATGCTACCGATCCGCAGTGAATGCAACCCTTGCATGGTCAAAGCCCCAGCGACAGGAACCCCAAATCTCAACATATCATTCTCATACTGCTATCATTACACTGGCTTTCCATTGAACAGAAAAAGGAAGAAGAGCAGTCCCTTAAGCTAGCCATGGGAGGCAGCCATGGGTTTGAAGTGTTAGCGACTTCATTTTCTTAGCCTCGGCACATTGGGGGCGGATGACCAGTCCTCTCCCTCGCCGTCTGTTCTTCCTATTGAGTGTGCGGTCAGTGTACTCATTATAGCTGGGTTGGCTAGGGGCGCAAATGGAGCATGAATCTCGATATTGAACAGAAAATCAGTTTAAATGTCTCGCAATTCACGATGCAATGCAGATTGGCTAGCCATCTTATCGGTTCGTCTAGCTGCTAAAATCCCTCTCCGATTCATGGTAGCACTCTTGCTTGAAGAACAAACAGATCTTGAAAGATGCGGTTCGATACCCGTAGACGGTAACCCCTTTAGGTGTCGACTCGGCCTTCCATTCCGTAATATGAGTGGGCGCCTAACAGGCTGTCAAGACGTGTGCTCAATAAGATCATGAAATTTGTTCCGTCACGCTTAAAGAGGTCTGTCAGTGAGCTTGTCAATAAACACGTATAATTATTGTTATATTGCAGTCGCTTTGACAATTGTTGCATTCTGGATGAGAACACTGCTCGTTGCCACAGCTTTCTCACTTTCCAGTCGATCCGTGAGACTGGAATTCATTGCTTTTTTCCGTCAGCTCTGTAGGCTTTCTGAAGTCGCCCAAGACCCGGCTAATACCTGATCGTTTTCGGATTGTTTTCCCCCGTATCATATCTTCCATGGCCTGTGTAACCTCGTGAATCTGAATTGGTTTTGTCTAAAGCATTTGGCTGTCGGAAGGCAGTTCAGCTTAGAAGCTTTTTGTACTTCTGCTTAACGACACTTTTTCATATCGAAGATGATTAGTGTCGGAGGCAGAAAGCAACCTCGTACTCCACGTTTATATTGCGACCGAGCCATCCGCAGTAAAGATCCGAGAAATTAATCTCTGATAACCGGCCGACCAGGAATCGAACCCGGGCCGCCGGCGTGTCGAGCGGGCTACCAACCCACTTGGCCACTCAGGATCTCGTAGCTTAGAAGCGACCATCGATTGTCTTATATACGAAGTCGCAGCGCGGACAGAAACAAGCAGAGAATGTATGTATGTATGTATGTAGGCCTATGTATACATGTGTGTATGTATGCGTGCACGAACATGCATGCATGTGCACGCTGCTGCCCCGTTTAAGGTTTGGCTGGCCGTGGAAATCTTTGTTCCTCTGGTCTCGGTGATCTGGTTCTTCCTTTTGCACGCACTTCGACAATGCATGCGGCGTCTCCCTCTTTCCGTGGTTGGGAATTGGGAGCAGCCCACATGGAAGAGTCTCCTCGCGCGTTGTCTTAGCGAATCTGCACTTTCTAGAAACACTTGGAAACTGTTCTCTTCCGCCGGAACTGAGCTGGGAACGCCTTTGAATAGTATCTTACAGAGACGCTATATAAATAGTTTCAATGAATGTATAAGTGGAAGAATAAATTAATTACTTAATTATCTGAATATTTGTGTAGCGCCTTTTATAATTGTGTCACGGCAGTTAACCTTACCTTATAACCTAGGCTTATTATAGACCTCGTGCAGAAAGATGCAACCTGACAGTCTTAAGTCTAGAATAATGTTACCTACCGTAACTCGTCTCAGTAATCGATTATTTCAGAATTTTACGATTTCCGATAACCCAGATTATTGTGATTTTAAAACGACGGCGAGAAAGTTCCTCCCTATCCTATCGATTCAGATCTTATCAGTATAGACTTATCCAATTGAATGATAAGATTTGAGTAACCAAATGGCAGGATTTGATCAATCAACGCAATTCGACGCAGTATGAGATCAGCACCGCTTGTACATTCAGCCTTTTGTAATTATAGGGCCTATAATTATAGTCTTGCGCAATTGCGTTACCGTAAATCCTCGAAGTGTGGCGTCGCTTAGGCTACAAAATTAATGTACACGCTGATCAACGAAGAACTGCCGCCTGCCTTTGGTGGAACACCGCGATCCGCATCGAGATAGTACGATAACCAGAATCTTCCTAATACATCAACACCTGTAATAAATCCCAACACTGAGCTCTGCAGATTTCATCGCACAGGCGTCGCAAAAAGTCAGATTTCACTTCGATAGCAGCAGCTGCTTCAGTTCAGTTAAATGCGAAATTATTGTCGGCGCTTGAAGGTGTACGTACCTTCGACTGTACGTGCCGCAAGCTGTGCAGGTTAGGTGGCGAGATTGTATGTACACAACCACCGGCTGGCCAAGCGGCGGCAGGATAGATCGACAACAGGTAGGCCTAGATGAAGAAGGGAGAGAGGCCGAGGATGATCTTGTGCGAGGACCAGATCTATCTGTCTATAGGCCTATAGCAGCGGGGGTCTGGTTGAGAAGAGATGGGACAGGTGTTGGTTGGGCATCCTCCTCCTAAGTCGGATTAGTAGTGGGCTCAGATGCGAGCCATTTCGAAGTCAAGCTGTTGCATTCTGAATTATTTATGGGGCACGTGTCGTCTGTGCATACACCCATATAATTTTATTTGTGCATGCATTCGTGTAAACATATCCCTATTTGTACGCATCGTTGTATGTATTCTTGTATGCATATATATATATATATATATATATATGCACGTATGCATGTATGTATATATGTATGTATGTATGCGTATATTTATGTACGTATAAGTATACGTATGAATATAGGCTATTTACGTATGTAAGCTTATATAATAATGTAGGCTTTGTATGTACCCGTATGTGTGTGTTTGCATGTATGTATGTATGCATGTATGCAAATCTCTGTATGTATGTGTACTGTACATATGCAGGCATGCACGCTTCACAATATAATATCTTCTTGCCCACTCCTCCAACACTGATTCACTCCCCTCTTCCAACCCTACTCCTCCTGCCTCTCAGTCATCGCTCCCAATTCTCTCTTCCGCAACTGAAACTGAAGTGTCACTCCCCTTAAACTCCCTCCCAACAAGCAATGCGAACTTGATCCCATTCCCACCTCTCTCCTTAAAAACGGTGCCTCTGTCCTCGTCTCTGTAATCACCAAAATCATCAATCTCTCGCTCTGGCAACTTTCCTATGGTCTTTAATTTAGCACTCTCTCGTCTCTCTCCTTCTCGAAAAAGTAAAACTTTACAACGAAAACCTATATAACTACCGTCCCATCTCGAAGTCCTTTCTATCTTTAAAGTTAACTGAACGAATTGTCCTTACCCGGCTCAACGACTACCTCTCTTCAAACTCACTCCTCAACCCCACCAATCTGGCTTCAGTAAACATGCACCACTCCACAGAAACTCTGCTTGCCTCTCTGAATAATAAACTGGTCTCTGCCTTCAGCCACCAGCTATAGTCTCCTGCTTCTGCATGTGCGCTCTTGCTTCATGCACATTCGTGACCTCCTCCGAATCCGGCCCATGCTTGACTTTAAAGCAGCCTCCACCATTGCTACCTCTATTATCCACTCAAAGCTCGATTCCTGCAATTCCCTTTTCCTCAATATCGATTCCACACAACTCAAGCGTCCACAACTTATTCAAAACTCACTATAGCCCGAGCTGTCACCGGAACGCACAAGCATCATCATATCACTTCCATCCTCAAATCATTCGACTGGCTAAAAATCACGGAGCGAATCGACTTCAAAGTCCTATCACTAACCTACAACTCCATACAATACTCCCAGTCCAAATATCTTCGCGAAATCTTCACCGTCCAGCCAACCCGCTCTATTTGTTACGCTACGAGAAGTTCAGTGGCGTCATCATGGCTCAGCTAAAAGACCTGTAGGCCTATAGGTAGGTGTACTGAGGCTTTGTGGGCCAATTCAACAGGGAATGCAACAAGCATGTTCGTAGTTGGACACCCACCACGAGCTAAGGAGTTTTGGTATCACCGTCCAGCCAACCGGCATGCGGTAACTCACGTTGTCACAGCCATGGACCCCCTCCTTCCCTTACCAGACCATACAGAATCCGTAGTAATGTTTTAGAACTATAGTGTTACTCGTAAATCAATACATGTCAGCTGGGCTTACTAAAAATGTTATTGTTGTTATATGTTTTTGTTAACTTAAAATAATAAATTTCTGCTGAAACTCTTTAAAAATTTGGTTAGACAGTGATTTTGTCATTTTGTTGTCACCTCCTCAGCTCCTCTGAAGGTGTCACTCGCTGCGGCCTGCACCCTCTAGTGACCCCACTAGATAAGTTGATTTTAGCCTCTACTAAGCACTTGACTGCCCATGAGCTTGACAACATAATATTCCTGAATGCCTTTACGTGTGGCGTCCCTCAGAGTTCGGGCTTGGCTTGTTCACACTGTATACCATGTAGGTACAACTTGTACGTCCATGATCCATCCATGCTATATACACGAATGTAACTATCTAGACATTAGTATTTAGTGCATTAATGCACATATGCATGCGTTTATATAATGTAAGTATGTAAGTAAAGTAAGTAAGTAAGTAAGTAAGTATATCCTTTATTGAGAAGCACTAAGCAAACGCACATCACTGTACATAGCAAGATTAATACATTCAAACACATAAACACAAATTTATATAAACAACAATGAATTGAATGAAAAGCTTGATTGTACATCAGGGGAACATAGTGGAAGAAGGGCTACGGCTAGTCTATATAGGGGGAAATGAAGGGTTTAAATAGCTATAGATCTAGGGAAAACATTGTTTACTTGTATTAGGCCTAGTTGTATAGCATCCGGGCAAGGAAGCATTTCTGAGACAGGTTGTCAAACATGGGAAGCTCACGGTTATGGGACCGTGGCCGGGGGAGTAGCGCGATGGCTTGATCGGCGGTAACAATTTATGCAATACATGACAAGCATTGTGCAGAATACAGGCAAAGAGTCTAGTATCCGCATTGCTGTAGAGAGTCTCAAATGAGAGAGAAGATAAAGGTAAGTACCCCTGGCGTACCAACCTTCGAATATATTTAATTATTTGTTTGTACGTATGTACGTATTGTATGTAAGTATGTATGCATGTATGTGCGTATGCATGTATGTATGTTTGCTTGTATGTATGTATGCATATACGTGTATTTGAATTATGTTTGTATGTACTGTATGTAATGTACGGTATAAGTTACTTAACGACTTCTAAGTATCTCTCACAGGCATTTCTCGCTAACGTCATTTACGTTAAAAGTAACTAAGTAGGAAAAGTTCTACGGTTGGGAATTGAAGCGCATACAGCAGAGATAATTCTAACGGTGGGGTCTCGCACACACGTAGAACCAAACCAGTGGACTCTCAACAATTACTAACTGTTGACACATTCAGAAATCCTCCAGAGGAATGATGCCAACCAAATGCAGCGCTCGCAACACACGGTTGCACACACGCGTATGCCAGTGCATACATTAATCACAATTTTAACAATAGACGCTATATAAATTGTCCAGATAGTTACATTCACACCTACGATGTGGCTTATTTGAGAGATTTCAATCTCGGGGTTGCACGGCCCGTACACGGGGTCTATAAACGGCCTGGCATCCATTGAAACAAGAAGCGGACCGGTGGCAAAGGATCTCACCCGATCAATTCATTGAAAAATAAACATGGTCGAGGCCATACACTCGCTACAGAAAAACGTGACTATTTACACAATGTTAGGATCCTCAGCTGGAATCCGATGATCATTAACTAATAATAAAACAAATTCGTTTATTCAATAAACCGGTTGACAGACCGCAGCCGCGTGGATTTCTCTTCAAAATGGCGGACCTGTGAGTCTAAAATGTCGGACGATGTCCCATCTCTGACTGATATCGGTTTCAATTTGTCGGTCTCATCTGCAGCTTAGAGCTTAGTCTACGGGTACAGACGGCGAAGAATCAAGACCTCGGCGGAGCATCTTTATTTATCGGCTCAGCCACGTTATAACATCCACGTTTTTAACAGCGAGCGAACGACCGACCAATAGGGAAGGGAGCGAGGCAGGGAGGCAAGCAGCGAGGGAGGTGTGGACGAAGCCCCGATGCTAGAGTGATACTTTTCTGGGACGCGCTGCCGGAGTGTCGGTGTGCAGTCTATTTACGAATTGCCGACCCGTATGGCTGTCTGCTTTCCTAGTCTTCCTCCTATCCCTCATGCTATGTCCCTCTCGCCTCCCTTGTGCTCTGGATTTTCCACTTCTCCCTCCTTTTGTAAGCAGAGACAGGACTCTTCTTCCCGCCGATTTGGCGCAATGAGGATTCAATCTTTCCTTGCCATTATTTTTCATCTTTTCTTCACCTATACTGCTGTGAGTATCCTCACCTCCTGGCTGCACTTCTTTATTCTCTCTCTCTCTCTCTCTCTCTCTCTCTCTCTTTCTCTCTTTTTCTCTCTCTCTCTCTCTCTCTCTCTCACACACACACACACGCACACACACTCACACACACACACACACACACACACGCACACAGCCACACACACACACATACACACGCACACACACACACGCGAACACACACACCTACACACACACACACACACTCTCTCTCTCTCTCTCTCTCTCTCTCTCTCTCTCTCTCTCTCTTGCTCTCTCTCTCATTTCATTTTCTATTCCTCGTCCTTTCTTCATTCTTTCCTCCCCATTATCTTCCATCTCCTTGTCTTTCTCTTTATTATATACCCCAATTCCTCTGCAACAACTTCTTCTCCATCATTTCCCCTTCTCCTCTTCCTTCTGTTACCACTCCTCCTCCTCCTCTTCTTGCGCTACCTGTTTCTGTTCTTGCGCCTCATTCTACTCCTCCAAATCGGCCACACCAACTACTTCTCAACCGCCACTTTCTCCTCTCACTCCTCTTCCTCTTCCCCATCCTCCACCTTGTCCTCTTTCCCTTATTTCTTCTCCTTCTCCTTCTCCTTCTTCTCTTCCTCCTTTTCTTCTCCTGCTTTCTTCCTCCCTATTTCCCTTCCCCGCCCAACTCTTTCGCCACCTCTTCCTTACTCCCCTGCTCTTCCTGCACTTTCCTTTTGTCCTCCTACTCTTCCTCCTCCTCTTCCTCCTCTATTCCTCCTTCCTCCTGGTCCTCATTTTCTCTTTTCCTCCCCGCTGCTCCTTGTGTCTCGCAGGTGTGCGCTGTGTACCAAGAGAGAGAGGTTGAAGCCGCATTGGGCCAATTCCTCCGGTCTAGAGGTCTCTGTCTCTCCTTGGTCTGCCATGCACCGGGAATTTGAGATCATCCGCATTGCTCCCATAGATCACTTGTTGTACAAACCGACAATGATACATTCCTGTAGGACACCGCTCTGCGTTGTGCTAGAACAAACCCTAAAGATATACATACATGCACCAACAGCTGCTGCTATGTTATGTAATTAACCGAGCCTAAACATTTACCTTAGGACAAGACGGAAATACATGCATCAGTATTTCCGCAATGCTGGTCTACACGTAGACAGCAACATACTCCGAGGACGTTTGCAGGCTAGTCACGACCCCCTTGAAGTCTCAAAACGGTCTCTAATCACGGACTGCAGTTCAGTCATTTGCCCTCTTTGCACTCCGCTTTCATGGGTAATTGGGTATGCAGTAGAGAGTGACATGGGGAATTTCCCCGCGGGGAAACCGCGGTAACCGCGGTAAATCCCGCGGTAATGGGGACAACAATTGCGGTAATACCGCGGTAATGGGGACAAAAATTGCGGCAATACCGCGGTAATGGGGTTTACCCTCGCGGTAATACCGCGGTAATGAATGAGCCGGCAATAAACCCGGGTGATGTTGAGAACTTGAAAACTGATAAGGAGAGTTTATTAGTTTCTGAAGCCTACTAGTCAGAAATAGTCAGGACTTGGTTAATGCAAACTTTACATAAGATAATAACAGACTAATGCAGTCAACAATACAAATAGTTTTGTAAGCTAAAACTGTTATTTTTTAATTTGAATTTTTGTGTAAACTTTTTGCGGGAATGTGATGTCGTCCTGCGGGGATGGGGTGGGGATGGGGAGAAAACCTGCGGGGATGGGGTGGGGATGGGGGAGCAAACCTGCGGGGATGGGGGTGGGGATGGGGACAAACCCTGCGGGGATGGGGTGGGGATGGGGACGACTAACTTGGTGCGGGGTGGGGATGGGGACGAGATTGTCTCCCCATGTCACTCTCTAGTATGCAGGAACTGGCCAGTGACACATCCCCTCAGCGGCTGCTCGATTGCCTAAAGAGCCTTTATGAAGTTCGCAAATAGCGCAACATAAATGTTCAGATACATACATATCTACATACATACATAGATACATACATACATACGTACATACATACATAGATACATGCATACATGCATACATACATACATACATACATACATACATACATACATACATACATACATACATACATACATACGTACACATACATACATACATACGTACACACATGCATGCATACATACATACATGCATTCATACATGCATACATACATGCATACGTGCATACCTATAGAATAGTATAGATGAAACGAAGCGAAAACAAATGCATTAGAACAATGAAATGTACGTGGTAATAGTCGTAATACATGATATTTTGTAATGTAATACGTAAAATATTATAGCTGAGACCAATGATGGATCCATAATGTTTACAAAGGCGGTGTACGGATTCAATCATGTCGGGTGCTTAGGAAGCAAACATTCTGAAGTTTTTTCTGGGGGGACCTTCAAGTATTTGGAACTTATGTTCCCCGTTCATTTTTTTATCAGATTACTTTTTCATAACCTTTCACTTGATAACCTGTTATTATACTTTCTCAGTTGTAACGTGACCGCGAATTGGAGTAACCCAAACCCACAAGTTTAGTATAGCCAACCTAGCCTCTCAATTTCCGCCACCCGACCATCAATTCAAACATGGAAAGATTGATTCTGGATACGCCTTTGCAGTAGGCCTTTCCGAAGACGTTTCGTTCCGTCTGCCGTGTCTCTTGCCTGCGAAGGTTGACCTCGGTTCCAATAGACATTTGACCTCCATTTGATAACGCGACTATTTAGTAAGTAAGTAAATAAACTTTATTTGCATCTGACAAGCGCACATGCATTACATTGCATACACGATTACATGTATGTATGTATGTAGATACATTTTAAAATGAACTATACCAGTAGCAGATTATAAAGTCATACATGCCGAACTAAATAGAACTAAAAATGCATCGGTTAACAAAACTACTCTTAAACAATTTAGATTTAACGAAAGGCAGCATGAAAGGCCTAGGAATAACAATTTCTGCTCCCATTGTCTTTAGCTGTCATTAGAAGCAGTCAGATCACTCGAGCACTCTTCGGTTGACGTGACGATCGATTGATGATGCCTTGTGCATTGTGATAAAGGCGCTATAGAAGTCTTTAGATACGATATGGTTTGGCAGAGATGGTTGGCTACCCGTTGAACGTGAAGCCAACCATTCCCAGCAATCGCCAGAGGGCTGGAGACTGGATTCTTCTCCGTGCATTCGATAGGTGTCGACGGAGTCGTGTTCATAGTATCACGTGGTCTCTCGGCTTTCCAGTGACTTACGTTCAGTCCGTCCATCAATTCATTGAGAGTCCATTGGGAGTCCGAGTGGAGCGATTGGCGTAAACAGACGAAAGAAGACACATTGAACAGATCCAGGCCAAGCCACAGCCACCGCAACCGCAGAAGAAGAGAAGAGCCACTGTCGACCTCTATTGAGTTGGCGAATAATTCTTCTTTCCCAAGCGCCTTCTGAGGAAACATGGATTTAAAAGGTCTAATCATCCTGGCTTTTGGTAAGCACTGGACTCAATTACTGTACTGAATCTTAATTTATTCGTTAGAATAATAATAACAATCTTCGTTTATTAATTCAAACTGGCATGAATGTAGTATGATTAGGATACAATTAAGTCATAGCATGAACGGATGATCACAAGTTATTACAGGAGTAGAATTTAACTGTATGGCAGCCATGCAAGGCGCCCATCTGTCCTGCTGCTCATTTTACCAGCGCCATCTGGCGAATGAAAGGCACAGTCAACCTTTGGGAGGGTATAGAGAATTTATCCCTTGTCCGTGCTGGTCTTCTGCTCTTCGTGCCAGAGTATTACTATTACCCTAAACTCCCTCCGATTGCCTAATTATGGGACAGGACCCTCTGTTGTTGGAGTCCGACCCAACCTGCCAAAAAATAAAGTATGGATAAAGCATGAATAGTTACGCTCTTGGTATTCGCTCTTCCGTATTTTTTTTGCAAAAGACAATGAATATAGTGAAACATAATGTAAGGTTTTAAAAGGTAGAGCGAGCTCAAGCCAGGTATAAGGTAAAGTAGAGTAAATTAAGTGTAATGTAAGGTAAGACTAGATAGTATAAGATAAAGAAAGGCAATATATGACAAGGCAAGGTCAGACAAGGCAAGGTAACGTAGGGTAAGGCAAGGTAATATGCTAAATATAGCATAAGGTCATTAAATATTTAAAGAGCGCCTCAAAAAGCACCGTTTCCGGTTGGGATATGATGTGATGATGGCATCCTATCAGCATCTGTTTAGGAGGAGAGTAGCCGGATGCCATTATAGGCGCCGACTGTTCTGCTTCTTCGGTGGATGCTGCTGATGCTGCTGCTGCTGATGATGATGCTGCTGCAGGCGTTCTGCGAGTTGTCAGTTATCCGGATTCCGGACATTCCATTGCAGGTCAATTGGAGCATTTTAAGAGAGACCGCAGCTACTCATTGTTGTTGTTGTTGTGTGTCAGGTCATCGTAATGACTCATGATCACCGTCCTTGGCCTTCACAATCGTCGTCGTAGTCGTTTTTATCATCATAGTCATCACGAGAGTCGTCATCATCATAGCTATCGACAGACTGTAGCAGTACTAGTCAATATGATGCAGTTTGAAATTAAATATAATTTATGTACTGGTGCAAGGTCCCGTTTGCCCGCACAGCAGTTTATATGCAGAACCGTGCATTTTCTCTAGTAGGCCCTAGGGTTTGGAATAGCCTCCCTCTGGAGCTACGCCTATTCTTCCCATACATTTTATGGCTATTTGAAAACTTACCTTTTTTCCCGGGCTGGAGTTGGGAGCGCTTCTGAGTAGTTACCTTGAAGGGGCGCAATATAAATTTTGGAATGAATGAAAAAGAGTAAAGGTTATACACATGCACTTCCTGAGATCTTGTGCATAATCACAACGGCGCTATAGAAGTAAGTGTAATTGTATTATAAATGCAACTGCGCAGTGGCATTAATGGCATACAAAATGTTTCCAAATATGAACTATAATTTCTTGACTTTTAACTTAAACATAGTTTACTTGAGCGCCTCTGAGTATAAGCCTATATCTTGAAAGGGCGCTATATCAAGTTTCATTGATGGATTGATTGCGTTTATAACCTTCTCCTTAAAATGCCCTTACAGGCGAGACTTGAACCGACAGCAACTTATAACTAGGCGAGCACATTAACCAATCAGCCAACTTGAGCCAAGTGCACTGCAGGGTCCTACTCTTTGTCGACTACCATATTACCATTCCGCTTTCAGATGATTCATGTGCTTTCTTTCGCGTCGTGATCGATAAACGAGAACGGGAAGTGGATAGGAATTCATTAACCTCCTATAATTTTCTTTCACGGCAGTCGACGCATAATTATGTTCCGCTTCGCCAGATTTCGACGCCTTTCGTTTAACCGGTTGAACGGAAGTGTGCGTCACTCGCAGAGATGATGTCTGGTGTCAGCGGATGCTAATGTGGCCAGACTTTGAAACACATTTGGTTGGGTGTGGATCTGGACAATTATATGGCGCCTAATATGAACCTGTCTATATCTATATCTATAGCGTCTATATCTTGCGGATCCTAAAAGGCGCGGTCTATAGGCTTAATTGTTTCTCTTAAGAGCAGAATATTTGAGTATTTAAAAACTTTATTCCCGTACTGTATGATGCCACAGAGAGTTTGACCGCGCTAGTGTAATTGTTACTTATAGTAGGGTAGGGTCCCTATAATAGGCGGGGACCTTAAATGGCTTAGCACCCATTCAAGCGGGCAGTGGTGGAGAAGGATCTCACCTGATCGACGCTTTGAAAAACGAGCAGGGTCGAGGTCAAACGGTCGCTATAGACAAATATGTACATTTATCAGACACCAGTGTCGCAAGAAGCCACGTTAATTTCTTATATCGTACCACCTAGGTCAGTTAGACGGCTATTATTGTCGCGCATTTAAAAGGTGAGAAAAGGCGTTATAAAATATTCGAATACCTTATTCTTGACAGCTTTTCTCATAGCATCAGTGTCTGCTGTTACGAGTCATGAATCTAAGGAGTCCCTACAGTTGGGACCATATTGATATTTATCGCTAGAAGGGGCATCGCTTATTTGGTTCATCGGAGATAATGACTCTATTATGAAATTAGTCATGCCTGGCAGTCTGCGACGCGAGCGATGACGCGTGACACACGCCTCTTCCTGCCTCCCTCTGTGACGGTGCCAACTGATGGCAGGCACCTCTGCGACTGCCTGGAGAAATTGGCGCCAGTTGGTCGCATCGATAACTATTGGAAGGCAGAGAGCAGATGCACTCTACGGAAGGTGGCCAATAAATTTTGGGGTGAACCTTATCTCTGAATACCCGTATAATTGCGGCAGTCATAATTAGTGGCTGACCGTTTTGATGTTGACAGCATAATAATTATGTTAATTATGTTTATACTAATTAATGCGTTGATGGTCCAATGAGTCAGCGCAGTCATGAAGGAGGAAATGAAGAGAGGAGGAAGTATGGCGTGACAATGGCGAAAGGACAGGTTGCTTTGGTCGTATGAAAGATGACTTTTCCCCTTATGTATATAGACACTTCTGAACACTTTATATTGGGTCTGTGTCTTATCTCGACTACTGCAGGGAAAGTCCAAGTACACTTCCTTCCCTCTCCTGTGGAGTTAATTGATTGGCTCACTGCCTGACTAGAGCTGTCAAAGAAGGCGTCTATCTAACTAATGCTGGAGTTAATTTATTAAAATACTGGGTACATGGCTTCACCCATGACAAGCATAGCAGGCAAATTATTGTGGGAAGCCTAAAGCTTTTCTACGATATAAAAGTCTGCGCTTATTTTGCACTAGTGTACCTGCCTTGATAGCGACGTTCGTCGGACCCAGCAGTGGCACAGCGCGGATCACCTATATGGCCTCAATGAACATGTCTGCCTGGCAGAATTAACTGGTTTCGTGGCATTCGCACTTGGACTTCCATCTGTTATCTCTGGACAACCCCTCTGACACGACGCAGCTTTAGAGTTGCGCTTTATAAATGTCGAGATTACGATTGCTATTACAATTGACCAATATTAAGATTGCTGTATTTTGAGCGAGCCTTTCACATCGCTGATCTCCATGTGTTAAAAATCCCCCTCCCCACATGTCTTTGTCAATGATCTCATAGTAGATACATGAACGAGATAGACATTTAACTTTCTGGACAGCTTTCATTAATCATTTACATGATTTTCCGTAGCGCGAGTATGCACTAAGTAAGCTAGGAAGAATAAGAAGTCCACTTGGTCCCCAGAAATTCCGACAAGTTTGAGCCGATGTGATCACATTAATATTCAAAGTGAGTTGGATCGTTGGTCCCAATACTGATCAGAATAAGCAGCATTTTCAGAATTCCCTGCAGAGCTGTCTCTTTGGTCATGGACTGCTTTCAATGGCAGTTGAACGGAGAACAAGCGCATGCAGAAATTGGGATGGCGTGATATTCCAATAGTTAGCCCGACGAACTGTTAACTGTCAACACAGATGTAAGAGACTCAAATCCTCAAGGTAGAATGACCAACCAAGACTCATCTTATACTGGTGCCAGACGGCTCTCCGATATGCCTATTTGATATTCAAATCATCCTCCAGAGGACTGGCAATAAACGATTAACTGTAAATAGCCAAGATCTAGGCTATTTACAGCTGTGATGCCCGCATACAACAATGTCTTATCACTTACAACTTTAGAAAAAAGAACTAAAATGCGAAACAGTCGAAAAACGGTACACGCACGTGTTCTTATTTAACGTCCACGCGATCATTGAAGTCCTAATATTTATTTTAGAACACCTTAAAGGCGCTACCACGCGACTCTCTCTGACTGATCTGAACAAACGTGTTTTAAGGCAGTTTGAAACTGTTTGTTGAACAGAGTCAAAGCAATGGTAAACCTACATGTTATTATTATGTTTAGAAAGAAGTTCAAAGAACAGCCTCCTATTATCGGTAAGGTACAAAGCTGGTATACTTTGCAGTCTTTGCACGTTACATTGGCTTTTAGGTTGATACCATTAAGGAGGAGTCCACGTGCTGTTTATCATTTCAGAGGGACTCCCACTGGAGTCAGTAACTGTTGTGACTCAGCTGAAGAGATAATGAGGCGGAACACAAAGAGTAGGGAGGGAAGGAGGCATCGTGTGGGGGGCGATAGGTCGGCGGGCGTTTGGGGTCTGGGCAGGCGGGGTAGAATTGCTGGAGGGAGGTGCCACTGGCATGCAGCCATGCACTGCCATAGTTTAGACTCTTTCCCCAGAGATGGACTTGAGAAGGGAAAGAGGGAAACGGGGTTAGTGGAGGAATCTTGGGGATACACTGCGAGGAACTGTTAAATAGTACTTGAAATACTTATATCCTCATTCTGCGCCAGTCCCACGCCTGGAGAAAGGAGGAGGGTGACGCTCATCATCTTTGTTCACATAGTGTAGATAAACAGCAACTAACCTGTAGCCTCATTCCTTTTATTCAATAACTATTGTTTACATAGCGTATACATATGCATATAAACATATAGACCTCTTATGGTCTTATGCATTAAGTTCTTATTATGTGTGCAACTCGTATGCGTGTATACATATCAAAAGCATCATTTTTTTAATTTCACGGCATTTACGGCACGTTTCCGTGGCAATGTTGGGCATTAATTTGCCAATCGTGTCACGGTGTCAGTTGTTAAGCAAATTAGTTCGTATTCTGCGGAATTAGTTTGATAATTCTTTTACAACCTTATTTTCGGACTCAATACGTGTTTCGTCGTTTTTATTTTCGATTATGTCGTCGATTTCATGTTTCTGTACGGTCTTTCGCCGCATCGGATCGGCATATAATCGTGAATTTAGACTAGTCCACTTAGCCTATAAACGGTAACCTGGACATTGTCGAGCCTTAGACCATTGTATGCCATCTGCAACCGGGTACACCTGGATTTGGTGAAGGAAAGGTGCAAAGACTGGAGTAGCGTCTACCGTCAGTCACTGAGACGTTGCAAAACCAATTCACCATCTGGTGACAAATATCTCTCCTGTAGATAGGTCTACCTGGTGGCTTCAGGGATATCCGGACGCTGCGCCTTCTTCCATCTGCGAGGGACTACTGTACGGTGCGGTTGCCGTGCCCTGCGGCTTCCTCGACCTTTTTCGTTTCCTTCATGTAGCGCAGTCCATGCATGCATTCTGAGCTATCATCTATGAACTTGGGATGGGAACATGTGCGGTGTGTGTGTGTGTGTGTGTGTGTGTGTGTGTGTGTGTGTGTGTGTGTGTGTGTGTGTGTGTGTGTGTGTGTGTGTGTGACTCTTTGGAACACAGCTATAGTGACTGTTCTCTCTATAAACTTTCTTTAACTCGACTTACCCAACGAGGGAGTGCATTCTTGCACTGAAATATCAATTCTCTAGGATGTGTGTTTCAGCCAAACAAACCATAGAGCAGATGTGACCATATAAATTCCTTCTGATCTGGTTTATGGTATTTTGAGGAAGCGACCGACTGCCGTCGTCTCTGATCGGGCGCCTGTAATTAGTGAATTTCTGAGAGGCTACAATTGTCCCTATACAAATGCTATGTGATACTTATTTGACAATTAAGTTTACAAGTACAATTAGGCTAATTCTTTGAGAACTGCTGATTTCAGAGAACTCATCTTCTCCTTGTAAGGATTCGTCATCATGTCCTCTGCATGGCCCTAATTGAGTTTCCTAAGGACCTGACGAACTCTGTATCCATCGTTTCTCTTTACCATCCATTCGGCTTCTGTATACTGTTCTGTTTATGGCCTGCTCTACTTGTTGAGTTGCACTCCCATCACTCCAGTAACCCCAGGACTCGTATTCAATGGCCTCTCAGTCCATCCTCAGTCGTTATATTATGATACTAGCTTTCAGCTGATTGCCTGACATAGATCACATATTTTTATATTATATATATATATATATATATATATATAAAATGCAACATATATAATATTATATATTATATATATAGGAAGTGACTCGGCAGTCGCTTTCGTAATATATACATAGCCTGATCATACATATAGGCTTATATGTATATAAAGGGCTATAGTATGATCAGGCTAAACAATATTGTACATACAATTACACATGAATGTTTGTCTGCGTGTCATAATTTATCCGAGCAACGGGTCTAATCGGACGGTACCAAGCAATGCAAGCATTCTTGTCAAATAAAAGCTATACTAACTTATACGTAGGCCTAAACAATACAGAATTATTTGCATATATATATATATATATATGCATGTATGCACTCATAGAAATTATGTCTGGTATCAGCATAGACTAATTTGGTCAAAATACTCTATGTATGCATGTGTGTAGGCATATTTTGTCTGCAGGCATTTAAGAGCGATAACTGTAGCCTCGTTAAAGATGTGTATACATACGACCTACACACTTTATGTTAATCAAACAGGATTTAAGCCACAGTGAATAACTTCTATATCCAAAGAGCCTTTTGAATGATTTTGTAGCTACTAGACATTAGACAATAATTTTTTTATGAATATATAATCCTTCTATCGCATGTAGTATAATTATATATAAATACCAATTTCGATACATGTCTAAATTGCCTTCCTATCGGGTAATTGCATTAATATTTGTTTACCTCAAATACAATTTCCTATCCTCGGTCGAAATTTATCTCCTGGCCTCAGTTTAGTGTCCTATGGTTCTGAACCAACTAAACTCTACTACTGCTACAGGCAGCACATTCAATCATATGGTCTACGTTCAAAACCGCGATCACAAATCCGCGATCGTCAAAACCGCGATCACAAAATAGCGATGCACAAAACAGCGACTGCATAAAATAGCGATCATCAAAACAGCAATTAAATTCGAAGATTGACTTATTTAATGTACGTTGATTGGTCCTGATTGCGAACTTAATTAGCGTTTATTATTTTACTAAATCATTTGAAGTTGTTGGAGTGAGAGCGGAAATGACAGATTTAAATGGTCCTGATTGCGAACTTAATTGAACTTAAAATGGTGTAGTTAGGTAGGCCTACATCGTAGGACAAATACCAAATCCATCTCGAAGAATCTATACAGAGAAACTGCAGACAAAATAAAAAGCATCGTCGGCGATTACACTAGTCGACCTATATTGGACTACCTTCGTGGAATTGGACATAATTTAAGTCTTCAAATTTTACATTACACATTTGTTATAATATTATTTATACTTCGTGATACATTTAAAACTTTCTATAATAATCCTCTCTTCATTTCCTCCTTCATGAACGTAAACCAATCATATAAATCAAAGGGAAACTCCTAAGGAACCAACTTAGACCCGCTCTTTGGATATGCCCTGTTGCAAAAATCACAGTGCATTTGTAGCATCGGTTCATTCATTCATTCATTCATTTAAGATATTTATATAGCGCCCCTTCAAGATTTCTACTCAGAGGCGCTCCCGACCACAGCGCGGACACTGAATCGGAGTTTCACGCCGAAGCGCATGAGCAATTGCGAGTGAAGGACTTGCCCAAGGTCACGGTTTTTGAGGTGGATTCGAACCCGCAACCCTCCGGCTGCAAGGCACCAAACATACCAGTGATACCACTTGAGGTGGATTCGAACACGCAACCCTTCGGCTGCAAGGCACCGAACATACCCCTACACCACCGCGCCCCCACATGTGTTACAAGCTTTTAAACATGTGATAGGAGCCTTTATGCATAGTACATTTTCCATACAAGCAATTTCTATTTTTACAGACATATTTTAGCAATTTCTACATAAGCCAACTTGTAATTTTAAAAATGATAATAATCAACTTCTTACTTCAGTTAAATTTGCTTATATATATATATATATATATATGTACATTTTATTATAATTATGGTAAGAAAAGGTAGGATCAGACAAGGTGGGTAACAGCTATAGGTATAAGGTATAAGACAATGAGATCTTCCATTCTCCCAGTTATAATTCTCTTCCATCTACTTCGGTCCCTTTCCTCCTAGAAACCGCACACTGCATGGCTAGGTAAGTTAACGTAAGAGAGCAAGGTGAAATCTGGTCGAGTCAGAGAAAGTAAGTCAGCAAAATAAGACAAGGTGAGATAAATTATTGTTAATATTTATAATCGTCCTTAGACTGCTACATGTAGCGCCTATAGTAATCGAGAGCATGTGATTCTGTATTACACCGAGAAATCTTCTTTCTTTCTTTTCTTACTTTCTTAGCACAAAACTATATAGATTCAAATGAAACATAGGAGAAAAGCCTTGACAATTTGACATACAGTTATGTTGCCTAGGGTTGACAGTGTGCCATATAGGGTCAACAAGTAGCAGGAACAAATCTCAGCATTTTTTAATTTCTTTGACAGCTGCCACCAAAGAAGGGAACTAAACTTCTATAGCTAGGTCAAGGACCTCTGTGTAATAACTCACTATATAGGAGCCCATGGCTAGGTTCATGGGTTCAGGTCCCGCTGCATACGATGAACTCTGACCTATACTGTATACTCAGAGATCAGCTGCAGGGGTGATTCACGGATTCTGAGTGTGCAGTTTGCCGCTACCTTAATGGTGTGGCGTATGACCACCTGCGGGTACTTTCATGGCTCCAGAACCCTGTCAGCATTACAGCCTGACAATATGCTGACAAGAGAGACGGACCCCTGGATAATATCTAGGAGCCCTTGCACGAAATAACTGACTGTTAGTGACTATACCTTAATCGTTATAAATGCGAGCTAAAGCCAATTAACCGGCGTTGCTTGTCACGTTAAGGTCAGTCGGTGATTAAAATAGAATAAATGACCGGTGCGCTGACTACCTTTGCAGATGCTTTTGGCCCTGACCTCAAACATTAAGTCTCCGCCGAAGAGAATGTGAGTCATTTAATCCCACCCATTGCCCAGAAAGAACTGGCATCATGGGTTCTGAATGATGATGATGATGATGATGATGATGATGATGATGATGATGATGATGATGATGATGATGATGATGATGATGATGATGATGATGATGATGATTATGATGAAGCAGCAATACGTGATCCTAGGCTTTGTAACTCGTGTAAGGTAACGTAATTGCTCATTCATTATGCGTCTCTGTCTCAATATGTGTTACATTTGTATCCATAGTTATATATGTAGACACGTATGGATATGTTTGCGTAAGCATGCGTCTTGAGAACCTCTAAAAAGTTCAGAGTGTAAGTCTTCATACGAGATTGAAGGATCTTACGATCGTATAGTGCATAAACGAAATGCTGGCTTCTGATGGCAATAATTTGCTGGACAGTGCAATAGGTAGGCCTAAAAGTAAAACACTAGTTTCCACACCTTTATGAAAAGAATTACTCAAACACGTGGTTTTGTGATCGAAAGATCATTCGGCTGAAGCGCAAACACAACAACAGTAATTTAAGCATACGCAACAATGCTATCTAAATTTTGCTTTATTCTCGAACGAAAATGGCACTTTGCCAATGCCGTGCTTACCCTAATTCTCATGCACCAACCGGTGCAGAAAGAAGGGCTGATCAGCGGACGCCATACAAGAACTACCCGGCTGTATATAGGCATTCTATCGGTGATTTCACTGCACCAGTGCATACTTTAACTGTATAACTACAAGCTGTAACACGCTGGGCCACCCTGAACAACCTTCGACTGAACAGTGACAAGACAAAAGAAATGATAGTCCTGCGTCGAACTGGTGGACCTATCCCGGAGCCCGTTGATGGACTGACTCGAGTCTCGACGCTGAAGATTCTTGGAGTCACCCTTCGGTCAGACCTTCGTGTCACTTCTCTTGTGGATATATCTTTATTTATTGTAACAGCAGCAAGAAACAAATAATTACAAAATAAACGCTTATGTCCAACTGAGCAGCAAAGCCACTGTACAAATGGAGTCAAAAAGAAGCTATAGCTTATGGGCATTGACCCCATCTTTTCCATAGTTAGTAGCATAATTTTACATTGTTGACATTTCAGAGTAATTATACTATACATGTGCTATTCAATCACGTGACCAAACGGTGTTTAAGCACATCATATGTTATATATAAAAAAAATCAGAAGTGTTAGAAGAAAGAAGGAATAGGAGACAAGGATAGCAATGGAAGAGAGAACGGGAGACAGATGTAGTGGAAGAAAGAGAAGAGCGAAGACAAACTAGTGGAAGAAATGGGGAGAAGGTGAACAGAAAGCCAGTCTACTTTAAATGGGTTAAACAGCAAATTATCTTTACAGAGTTACTAAGTTCATAAGACAACGGGTTAAACAGCAAATTATCTTTACAATGTTTCTAAGTTCTTACGACAACGTCCATTTTCCCTCAGTCCTTTCCATAATCCAAGTCATACAAGTCAATAAGGTCTATTTCTCATGTCAGAATACATCAGTCCTTACCATAGTCCACTATGAAGAATTCTTTTAGTTTAAGTTTAAACCGTTGCAATGTTTTAATTTCTTGTAGTGTGGATGGCAGTAAATTCCACAAGCGAGGGCCAATAACTTGAATACTGTTTGATCTACATCTTGTTCTGGCATATGGGATTGCATATTTCTCAGCCCCTCTGGTACAGTAGGAGTGAATTTGGGACGTGAGTTGGAAGTAGGTTTGAAACTTATGAGGGAGGGTGTTATTTCTAGATTTGTGCATTAGGACTAGTATTGCAGTTTTTGCTATATCATATACTTTAAGAATTTTTAGTGACGAGAAAAGCGGATTAGTATGGGCAATATAGTGTGAATGGGAGATAATACGTATTGCACTTTTTTGTAGTAAAAGGACCCGATTTAGTTTAACCGTTTTGTGTGGTGATGCCCATATGGATGAGCAGTAGGTAATATATGGTTCAAGTAATGTGTGGTACAGCTGCTTTAAAACAACTGAGTTTAATTTATGTCGGATCTTTCGAAAAATCCCAACTACTTTAGACAACTTGTTGACAATCATATCTACATGCCTTCCCCATTTCAAGTCAGTTGTTATTATAACACCAAGGAATTTGGTTTCGTAGGTACGAATTAATTTCTGGTTATTTATTCTAATATCTAAGTCTAAAGTTAGGTTTTGCTTATTTCCAAAAATCATGTAGCAGGTTTTATTTAAGTTCAGGGACAGTAGGTTTGCTGCAAACCAGTCACTTATTAGGTCTAAATCCAAGTTTAATTTTCCAACAATAGCATTTCTAGTTAAACCAGATGCAAAGATATTAGTATCATCTGCGAACATTATTAAGTCTAAATCAGTTACTGCTTGAAGGTCATTTATATAGAGGATAAAGAGTAATGGCCCCAGTATAGAACCCTGGGGAACACCACATCTAACCAGGAGATGAGCTGAGGATTCATCGTCTATTGAAACATACTGAACTCGGTTAGTTAAATAACTTTTAAACCATGTTAGAGGAGTGCCTCTTATACCATAATGTTCTAACTTATCAAGAAGGATGTTATGGTTGACCGTATCGAAGGCCTTGGATAGGTCTAGGAAAATACCCACCGTAATTTTATGATCATCTATAGCTCTACTAATCTTATCTGTCAACTCATGAATAGCCAGTTCAGCTGATAGGTTCTTCCTGAAACCAAATTGATTATCATTGAGTATTTTTTCTTGATCAATAAAATGAGTCAGTCTGCTTTGAACAATTTTTTCCAATACTTTTGCAAATGGTGATAAGACAGATATTGGTCTATAATTGGATACTTTTTGTTTATCCCCAGCCTTAAAGATTGGAGTTATTTTTCCTATTTTCAGGTGTTGAGGAAATACTCCTTGTTCCAGAGACTGATTAAAGATTTCTGCCAGTATAGTGTGGACCTCGTAGGGGCACATCTTCAGAGTATCAGTAGATATTTCATCATATCCTTTGCTGTGGGAGTTTTTCAGTAATGCAATTTTGTCCATGACCTCAAGTGGTGTTACTGGATTGAAGAAAAAGGACTTGCCAGGCCTGGATGTTAGATACTTTTGATGAGTCATAGTACTACAGGGAATATTGGAGGCCAGCTGTGGGCCAATATTATTGAAGTAGTTATTAAAAATATCTGCCATTGATTTTGAGTCATTAATACAAGTATTATTGTGGAGAATTTCAAAAATGCTATTTCTTTTAGACTTTCTTCCAAGTACTGTGTTGATGGTTTGCCATGTCTTATGTAGATTAGATCTATGGTATTCCAACTTTTCAGCATAATAATTCTTTTCAGCAGCTCTTAATAGTCCTGTCAGCTTATTTCTATATGTTTTATATTTAAGAAAATTTTCATTATTTAATCCTCGAGTTTTTAAGTACTTTTTATAGAGCCGATTTTTCTTACCTATTGATTTTCTTAAGGCCAAAGTTATCCATGGGAGATTAGCTGATTTGCGTTTATTACGTAATTTAACTAAGGGAAAGCTGGAGTTGTACAATTTTTTAAATTGTTCAAGAAAGTTGTTAAAGTTTGTATTAACATCTGTAGATGTTAGAATACTATTCCACTCAAAACTCTGGAGTTTGTTTTTAAATTTCAGCTCTGATTCTTTAGAAACTTTTCTGGTCGTCACTTGCTGGTTTGTAAATTTTATATCCTGAGTTTGTTTAGTTTGGAAGGGGTAAACAGAGCAGCAGACGGGAAGGTGATCTGAGATATCTGTGATCCAGATAGAGCAAGTTTCTATTTCGTTTGGGTGGACATTAGTTAATATATTATCTATTAGTGAAGTTGACCTCTGGGTTATTCGTGTGGGTTTATCAATTAAAGGATAGAAACCATAGGCTAATAGAATATTTAGAAAATTTTGAGTTTCTAAGTGGGTATCAGTATTTAGTAGATTGATATTAAAATCACCTAAAATGTAGCATGGTTTTTTTTCATCATCTAACATCTTAAGTAGTTTATCAAATGCTATGTTAAACTTTGCTAAATCTCCATTCGGAGGTCTATAAACTACTCCAATAATTTCATTTTTACTGCTATGGTTAATCTGTATGAATAGGCTCTCCATTTCTGTGTCGTTAGTAGGAAAGTGTTTTACTGCATGGGTAGGAATAATTTCTTTATTAACAAGGAGGCCAACCCCTCCACCTCTACCAGAGGATCGAGATTTAAGTAGGTTATCATATCCTGGGACATATTCCGTTTCTTGATCATCTTCGCTAGTCCATGTTTCCGTTATTCCTATAATGGAGAACTTAAAAGCGAGTTGGGATAATTCTGTTATGATAGTCCCATGATTTTTCTTTAAGCTTCTGGCATTAATGTGTAGGAGGGATTGGCTAGATCTCCCTGCGGATACGAATTGGGCGTTTAGGCCAAGGGAATCTAAATATTTAGTTCTTAGTGAGGTTAATTGTGCATAATAGAATCCATCAACATCTGCCTCAGACTGCATTTCATTAGTAGTCAGCTCAAGACCTGCTTTAATAGTTAAGAGTTTAGCATAGTCGAAATTATATGCATAATGGTGGCCGCTGATGATGGTTAGAAATTCTAAATCATCTTGTATTCTGTTGAATGGAAAAATACTTTCCATACACAACTGGCAGTAATATAGCTCAGGTGTCAGATGAGATCTTGGCTGCCAGCTCTGGATCGCTTCATGCATTGCGCATCCTGAGATCACATGGATTGCCGCCATTGGCCCTGCAAGAGGTGACTCGTGCCACCACAGTGGCTAGAATAATGTATGCTGCTCCTTCCTGGTGGGGTTTTACTTCTGCAGAAGATCGAGCTAGAGTTGAAAGATTTCTGAGAAGATTACGAAGAACGGGGTATCTCAAGGATGATTCTCCCACGGCAGAGGATATGGCCAAACATGCTGACGGACGTCTCTTGGCTGCCGTCATCAGATGTGACCACCACGTTCTTCGAGGGCTATTTCATCCTGTTGTTACCATCAAATATCATCTACGACCCCGTCCACATAACTACACATTGCCTCCGAAAGACGATAGACACTTTATCCCCAGAGCCCTATATAGAAGCTCTCTTGGTGATATAGGCTAATCTGACATTGTATGACTAAAAACACTACACTCATTCTAAACTTTTCTATTAGGCTACTATCATGTATCAGATAGCGGTGTGTCTACCTGTTTCATACCAATAAACGATATATATTATATATACTGGGACAAATGTCCCAGTAGTCTTAAATTTGTCCCAGTAGTTTGGTGATTTTATCCCTGGTAATACTCTTTCAATGTTAGTTTCCAATAACACTGAAAGTATAGCAGACTTTGTCCCAGTAGTCCACATTCGTTAAAATATGCACTGCACTGCACAATATATCCTTTTTGAAGTCATGGATAGAATGCCTATATGCCCCCACCCCCGGCTTGATATCGCTTAACTTCGCTGCGCCCTTCAGCGGTGTATGAATGAAAACAAAGCGGTCCCAGTGCAGATTGCCTTCAAATTGCCACAGGAGTCTAACCTCGGATTTACGGGTGAAAGACTTTTGCAGTTGCAATTGTTATTTTGTAGTTGAGGTGCTTTCGAGTCCCGATCTTAGAACAATTACCGGTACAGTTGAAGCAAAACGGTGTGAAACAGAAACTTTCCCATTTCTGAACAGTTTGATAAACAAGGCAATTTTGTTATACGGTGTAAGTACCAGCACGCATGCCATGAGTCATCTTGACGTGAGTCATGCATGTTTGCGACTACTCACAGGGTCATGACTCCATGTGTCATGGCTCATTATCTTTTGTGTAGACCGTCTAAAGTGGTCACCTGCACCGAACTATAAACAATAAACACATCGAGTCCATCCGAATACACTCTTGAAACTGGTTGGGCGCTGTAAGTGGAAAAGTCAGGGCGGCGATGGTATATATAGGACTCGCCACCCGTCCGATATGCCGAGGCTAAGAAAAATAAGGTCGCTAAGTTCAAACCCATGGCTGCCTCTCGGAGTTAGCTCTTCTTCATCATGATATTAATCAGTTGAATAACTTTAATTGATTAACTTCTCTGTTCTCTCTACCGCCGCTCACCTATCACTGTTTTTTGTCTGTGAGATTTGAAGAGGACTAGCCATTTAAGTCTCTGCCAGTACTAGACACTGATATGAAGTGCATCCATCTGGTACATTCTCCACCACCAGGTCCAATCGTCTGGTTCTTTCGGACCACTTGGTAGGAATTCCAGGAAGAAATTCCGAGAGCCATTTCCGACGGATCTTATGCCTTCTTATCTCTCTCTCTTTGGCCATTGTCTTCTCCAACTCCGCGGTTTAGAATGTCTGAGAATGTGGCAATCTCACGAAGGATACTCGTCTCTGAGCAGTTATCATGGAAAGACGTTATTTACATGGATGGATGGATGGATGGATGGATGGATGGATGGATGATGGATGGATGGATGGATGGATGGATGGATGGATGGATGGATGGATGGATGGATGGATGGATGGATGGATGGATGGATGGATGGATGGATGGATGGATGGATGGATGGATGGATGGATGGATGGATGGATGGATGGATGGATGGATGAATGGATGGATGGATGAACGAACTAACGAATGAATGAATGAATGAATGAATGAATGAATGAATGAATGAATGAATGAATGAATGAATGAATGAATGAATGAACGTATGAACGAGTGAATGAATGGCGTTCTCTTTTAATGAAGGCGCTAACAGGCTGCGAGTGATTTGCGAAGTGAACGTCTCCCAATGCTTCCACCGAAGATAGATTTTCTCATATACATTTCGCTGATTGGCGGTTGGTCTTCTCCCCCCCCCCACACACACTCACTTCTGCCAACCATAACGAACTGACCAAACTCCCAGCCTTTGTTTGTATTTCAGCACTACGCCCTAGAAATGTTTCCCAGCGCTCGGATCGAGAAGGTAATTGCTCCCTTCCCTGCCCTTCCCTGCGTACCGTGTGAGCTTAACCTGTTGGGATGAAGCCGCGCGAGTGGCTCTGATTTTACATGCAGCAGGTCACGCACTATACAGCACGCAAGCAGCCAAATCTGAGCGATGGATGCATTTAATCAGTGGACTGGGAAACAAAGACAGATTGGCTCCGCTTAAATTAGAGTCCGCTGAGGCATCTAATATCCAAATGCACATGCTATTCCGTTATGTCTGGCAGAATACACGCGTCCAGAACAATGGTGGCGAACTGGTTGGAACGGAAGAAAGAATGGCCTTGTTTTTATGCTATTTCATATTGTGGCATTCGCGTGTTCTCAACCAAGATCCATTGAGTGGTTTGTGACCCTTAAATGCCTGTAAAATGAAGAGAATTATAAAAACCAACACTGTATTGCATTCAGTAGGCCTATTATTGGGACATGGCTTGATATGACCTGTCCTCTCCTCTCCCCAGGATTGCTGCCTTTGGTCTAGAACATTCAATGACCTATAGATTCTCTGAGGAATAAGAACAGTCATTGGGACATGCGGACGACAGTCAGGCATTTATGATGCCTAATTTATACGGCATTCTGGCAATTTCCTCAAGACTGCAGACAATGTAAGGTGCTCCTTTGATAGGTAGGCCGTATACATGCCACACACGTGCTGGAGCCGGGAGTACCTCTGAATAGTTCCCTTGAAGAGGTGTTATATAAATTCCCTGAATGAACCGCACATAGGCCTACTATGATCTATGATGCCACACGAGTGCCACACTGCGTTCCAGCCACCAGCTATTACGAAGAGCGCATCTGTCTGTCTGAGAGAATCGATACAAATGGGAATTGAACAGATTTCTTTCTGACCAAAGGGAACTCCTGCTACCCACCCCATCTAACCCCCACCAAATCTCCAATCCAATCAGCGGAATGCTTCCATTATAAACCAGGCCTGGGCTTTGGAGAGCGACAGATGTGAGCTTACTACTTATCTCGAGGGATCTCAATGACCTTCTTGTAGCGCCTTTCTTCCGATGACGTCATCTATGTCGTGCGTCGATTGTGCAGTGGCTTTGTTATTGGGTCACGGGTCATGAACTTTGCGCTATGCCCGGCGGTCACCCCTTGGGGAAAGGATCTTATGTGATTGGGAAAGGATAAAGGATAATGAAGAGAGCCAAGATTGATAACAAAACAGACGACGGAATACTGAAGATCAAAGACTGGTGGACAGCGTCAGACAGACAGAAATACAGATAGGCAGACTGACTGACAGATACTGACAAACAGACGAAGAGGAGTAGATGGACAACAGATATATGGCAGAAACACCAATTCGAACGTCAGAAAGAAACAATGATTGACTGACTGTGACTGACTGACTGACTGTGACTGACTGACTGACTGACTGACTGTGACTGACTGGATTGGCTGACTGGGTGGCTGACTGACTGGGTTGGTGGCTGGCTGGTTGGCTGGCTGGCTGACTGGGTGGTTGACTGACTAGCTCGCTACTCACTCACTCAAATAACAGTTACTGACTGAGGGATCGAGGGGTGGATGGAAAAAGATAAACAGATTGAACGGGGGAGAGAGACAGCGAGATGTAGAGAAAGACAGAGAGAGGGACACACACACAGATGAATTTTGCAATAGAAGACGACACCCAAGCTCCAAACTGTCATAACGCCGTACATAATCCTTTATCCCTGTTTCTTCCTCTGAACTACCAGCGGGACTCCTATGCACCCAACACTTCCAGCTTACCTCGGACCACACGCACTGATCAGGTGCAATGAGACTGAAACTATCCCACTGCTCCACCCTCCACCAGACTAGACTCTTCTTGAAACTATCCCACTGCCCCACCCTCCACCAGCCTAGACTGTTCTTGAAACTATCCCACTGCCCCACACTCCACCAGCCGAGACTCTTCTCTTCTCGGTCCATTCAGGCGATCATCATCCAACCCGAATATCTTGGACTGAGTTTATAGACTGGCATAAACAGAAAAAGATCCATGCCACCAGGTGATGTACACAGAAGTTCTACACTCTTAACAGTAATGTTGGGTAACACCAGACACTCATGCGGTCAAATCGACTACATACACTATTCCTTTTCTTCAACTGTACGTGATCTGGGTGTTACACTAGATAGCTCCCTTTCTTTTAAAGATCATATCTCTAACCTAACACGTTCTTCTTATTTTCATTTAAGGCGTCTTAGGGGTGTTCGGCGTTCTGTCTCATCTTCTGTTTTCACCACTCTGGTACATGCTTTCATATGCTCCCAAATCGATTACTGTAATTCTCTTCTTAGTGGTCTTCCTAAGGTTCGTCTTTCACCTCTTCAGTCGGTCCTAAATGCTGCCGCCAGATTAATAGCCCGCCTACCACGTGGTCGATGGGAGGAGGCTGAAAGAGTTCTTTATTAGTAATACATCAGCTAAATATTTTGAGCTTTGGGCCTAAGACCATCTTTGTGCCTTGACTCTACAAAAAGAGGATTTTGAATTTAATGCGAGCAAGAGAGGCATCTGCAATCAGACACATATTATTTGACAAACATAAAAGTAGAAATGCCAGAGTACTAATTCACATCTGTGATTGTGATCATGATTTGACGTTGACGGAGCATACAGTGGCAGTTCTTTATTACTACCCATTATAGCTTCATTTGTTCTTGAGTTTTTGGCCTAGACCATCTGCTGTTCCCAGACTCTAGAGTGCTTTAGAGTGCTCATATAGCCTAACTATACGGCGCGTTCAACAATGCAGGCATCTGCAATCAGACACATATTTGGCAATCATAAAACTGCCCGACAAACGGCTACAAATAATTCACATCTGTGATTGGGATCGTCATTTGACGTTGATGGAGCATAGAAGTGACAAGTCAGCAAGTATTGACTGGCGCGGACGTGCCCGACGAGAATCTTATAATATTATTATGCAACGCATGATGCATGTCGTTGTGTTCTCTGTGCTCAGTTGTTTTAATTTCTGTCTCCGAGTTTCGATTTTTGACGAAGACATCAGTGGCAGCAGAACAGAGGCAACAATTGCTTACAAGGTTTGAGTCAAGTGCAACAAACTGTAATGTCAGATAACCAATTGCGGTCTCCGCTAGGCTACCTGTTAGAGAGGTGTCTGCCGCGTTGTTCTTTGCCATTCTGTTCATCCCCAATAACAACATCAAACGTAGCTCATAAGATTATGTAGGCTTAGCCTATAAGACAATATTCCCATAGGACATATTAAAGACAATATTCGTATTTGGGCTTCATGTGTTCTACCATCTGAGACCAAATATTATTTTCATGTGAACCCATATAATATGAGAATATTGTCACGTGAGCTTCAAATGTACCGAGTAATTTTAATTAATTTAGAACCTGCCAATGAGAAGGCGCCTAAGGCTAGTATCGGAGCCCGATAGCGCATTGGATAACATGCTGGCATGGAGAGGGAGAGGTACCGAGTTCGAGTTCCGTAGGGCGGATATTCTTTGTAGGCTGCTAATTAGCGTCGTTGTATTGCAGGCAATATTGTGTTCTGTTAGTAGTTAAGATTTCAATTGCATAACATGTAAATGTACAGCGCAGTGCGTTTGTCAGACGCTTCAATAAAGAAAAGATAATTAATTATTATTATTATTCTGTGAAATCGGGTAGAGAGAGAATGCCTATAATATTATGCGGCCCGAGTATATGAAGTTCCTGCTGGAGTTGAGTTCCTGACGCTCTCCGATTTCGACGATGAATGCGAAAACGATCCATATTCTTGTCATGTCATAGTGTAGAGAAAATCACTCTCATCCAATAAAAGTCTTCTTATGTCTTCATTTGTTATGCCTATCCAGCGTAGTCCTAATCTTCCGTGGGAATAGTAGGAAGGCGAAACTGTTTAAACAAAGCAATGCCTGTTGGGAGGAAGACTCTGACTAACTGCATGGTCCAACCGTCCGTTTCGATCGTCTGCAGTTTGCACATCTGGACTTAATGAAGCCATCTCTTTCCCTAGCACGAGTGCAATCTGCCAATCTCCTTCGCTTAGATTTCATTTAGCGCCAGAATACAGACAGCACCAAATGGCGTCTGCCTCGGTCAAAGACTCCGGCTGCATGCCTGTGGTTAGACTCGAATTTCAGTTTTCCTAATTGCAAAAACACAGGAACTGTCAGCTGGTTGTGGTGGAGGCAGTGGCTGTCATTAAATATGGCCGACAGTTGGCTGTCAGTCGGTCAGAATATTGACCTTTGTCCTAAGTTGTCCTGGACTAACCTCATTTTCGAACCTATCCTGGAATCTATCCATAGGCTATTGGACTTAACCTCATTTTCGAACCTATCTGCTGGAATCTATCTGCATAGGCTATATTATAATTATAGGATCTTTGCACAGTGCACACACATCCATGTTTGTATACGTGTATGTATAAGCTGGTATTATAGGTCTACATATGCAGAGTCGATTTGTACTGGGATGTGTTGTAAACGGGGAAAATGCATGGCAACCACCATGATTGTAGGAATGTAGGGTAGTCTGTAAAAGTGATGACTAAGTTTTCCCTAATTGCCAGCTATAAATTTTGCTGTACAGTGTAGGCCTACACGTTGTGCGCACAACACAGGCACACACACAAACGCACACAGACACACACAAACGCACACAGACACACACAGACAGAGAGAGAGAGGTGGGGGGCAAGAACTCATCTTTGGAGACTGTAGCTGATCTAGAAGAGCATCAAAGGGATTCAGAGGTCCGACCTCTCCCCGACAAACGCATCTCATGTGAGATGTGCAAAATCCATTAGAGACAAGAAAATCGTCAGTGAAACTATTCACCAGGCTCATAGCCTTCGTTAGTCCATTTGCCCCTCCTGAATCCTCCACTGCGAACTTAACCCTTCTGACCTTTACTTACCTTACAATTTCTTGTATCCAGTATCTGTCCTGATGAAATAGTGTATTTAAACTGACCTTGTCTTACCCTACCTACCTCAACTGAACTTGTGTTGGGTTACCGTGCTTAGAGCCTCTTACCATACCTTACTATATCCTCTGGCAACCGGACTCGGACCTCCTTTTGACTACTCTTCGGACAACTCTTCTGACTCGATGCAGCGCTCGTGAATAAGCTGGTGCCCTGCGCTAGGCTTTCGAGTGGCCCTTTAGAAGTTTATAGTTTACCTCATTCCTGCATCTTACCTTGCTTTGCTTTAAAGTACTATAATGCTTGTCCTTTAGCCAACCGTGCCTTTTCTTCCCTTTGCCTTGTAGCCGTAGCAGGATTTATCGTAAACCGTACCTTACTATACATCTTGCCTTATCTTATGCCGTCCATTATGGCAAACCTTGCCTTCAAGAAACCTTATCGAATACCTTAGCTTACCCGCATATAACCTATACTTAACCTTACTTAACCCTATACATCTACGTTGTTTCTTCAGCTATCGTGTGCACACTTGCGCAAGACGAAGACGACATATCGGTGGGTGGGGTGACGGGTAAGAGCGTCCGTCTGACCTGTGACCTCCCCACATCTCGGCCACCCAGGGTGCGATGGGTCGACTACGTGTACAACACGGATTCGAATCCGAGCGTCATATTCAACAGCGAGGACAACGCGGCCCTGGTCGTCGACCCCAGACACGAAAATGCAGCCAACTTCTACGTCAACTCCGACTTCTCGTTGACCATCACGAATCTCAAGGTCGACCCTGACCCGGGTAACTACATCTGCGAGAGCCGGATCGACGGAGATTTGCACAGAAGATCATACTACCTCACAGTCGGGGGTAAGATTCGTATGTACTATAGGAGACAGTTACTGTAGAGCCCAGCTGCCCAGTAGCGTAGCCAGGAAACATTTTCGGGGATTCCAATTTGACATGGTCGCAAAATTTAAGTTTTTTGTATTTCGCATATAAAGCAAATAACGAAATTTCGGCCAATTTTTTGCGGGGTTGAACCCGTAAACCCCCTAAATATGCCCATGGTAGAGCCTGATGGTTTAATATAGGCGATGGAACCGGAGTCGGATCTCCGCTCGACATCGATCGATCCCTACTCTCTAGTCAACCCAACGGATACTATATATAGTATTATACGACACAGCGCTTGTGAATGCGTTGGTGCCTAGTGCCTCCTACGCTTAGCTTTAGAGTAGCGCTTTCGATTTTGGGGATTACGTTACGAGTGTATATATATTGCCGTGAATAGGTGGAGCTCGAGTGAAATCGGGCCTATTTTTCTACTTCCTGTAGTTTGATACCTGTAGTCAGTAACAAAGACAACATTGTTTTAATCTGAATCCATCATTGTTGGGCCTACTGGTTAGGCATACTTTGTCACAGTGCAAAGCGGATGTCATGGCAATGAACATTTTTCAACTTACGAAGTTATACCCCTTAACGGATAACCATACGAAATACGGTTCCACGTTAAGAGTAGGCTAAAAGTAGGCCTAATGGTTTATGGTTTTATATTCCTATCTATGTTCTGGAGTTTAAGAGGCACTTTAGAGCAAAAATCTTTCTTAGTCTAATTTTGGAATTTAGTTTAAGGTTTTCGTAAAGCAGCAAGCAAGCAGTAAGCCTAATGAAGAAAAACTGTTTTGATTTAATACCCAACTGAGAGAATCCAGGATTTTCATTTGGGGACGAGGCAATCAGTGGCGGCGCCAGGATTTCAGGTTTGGGGGCCTAAAGCTCAAAAAGCCATGGTAAGTTATTCCCATAGGGATACGACAACCTTTATTTGCTTAAAACCTTTCCTTTTTGGGGGCTGAACCGCAGTTAGGGGGGCGCTAAGCACCCCCTAGCCCCCCTGGCGCCGCCACTGGAGGCAATAGCGCAGTCTGAGGCTTAAATATGGAAAGCTATTAGGAAACAAGTCAGTCAGCGAAGCAGGACTTGGGGGTGTACGTCCAATAATCCCTCATCCGAATCCGCCGAGAGCTTATACCAGACGCTTGCACAGCACCACCCGTAACAGGTAGATAGTTTCCATTCAACGACGCTGTGTATATGGGCCTACTAACGAAGACGTCGCCCTTTTCCTTTGTCTTGGGACTGGCACCACCAGAAACGGCAGTGACCGAGTTCCACTTGTAGCAACAACTGAATGGTTGATGCATTAGGCCTACATGGGCGTCCGCACTCCGCAGGAAGTTTTGTAGGGGAGGCAAAGTTTTCAATTGTTGGCACGGGGACAAACGAGGGTGCCGAAAGCAACTGATCGGGTCACCCTCGACGCTCGCTCCCGCGATTGGGGATCTGGCGAGGATCCCAACAGCCGCCAGCTCTTTTGGAGGCATTAATTTTGACATGATTTGGGACCGGTTGTTAGCGTTCTGGGATTCGTTTTCAGCTATATTTGAACGTTTATTTTAAAAAACTGTTAAAAGTTTCAATGTTTTTATATATTTAAAAATTTTCTGTTTATTTTGACTTGTTTGCATTAAAAAATGTGGTAAAAATCACAGCCATTCATTGTTGAAAACTAGGAAGATAAGTAAATTTAGTAAAATAAGTGCAAAATCCAGGGGTTCAAATGCCTCCCCTTGCCTCTCCAGACGCCCATGATTGATTAAGTCCTTACGTCAGCAATCGGCGAATTTTGGCCGTAGGCTACATGTTTGTTCGTTAACTCGTTTTAAACGGCTTCTTTGTGCCTTTTTGTTTTTGTTTTGTTTATGCATTTGTTTTCTATTTACACTGAGTGTTCATACTTTATCTCCTCTGCATGCCGTAAATGTCAACAAAAGCCAACCCAAGCACTATCAGTCTATCACGGATAAAGTATTATTCGTAAAACAAATTAACAGAAGTTTAGAGAAGCATTAGTGGAGAACATAGACGAAAGAATTATAGAGAACTGGTCGGCATGGAAGAATGCAGTTAGTTCTGTTTACAGGGTTTAGCATTTTACAGTACAATTCTGTACTGTGTTTAAATGTTGTGAGCTGCCCGTTCGTGGCGAAAAAGTTTATATAAAAGATAAAGACTCCCTATATACACAGTTTGGAAGTGCACATTGAAGCCGGACAACTGTTAAGAACCATAAGGAGACTGGAATAGGTAAGTTTTCAGATTAGAGCGAGGTACAAAGTTCCAGGTGGTGTCCTGCAGCTATGATTGAATGCAGACAAGTACCAGTAAAATACTTTCCAGCAGATGCTGATTCGAAGAGCGGAGCACCCTTTAACAGAGTTGCAAGGTGGGACCATGGAAGATAAGTAGGATGGCAGGTGAACCATGGGCCAAATAATAGCCTATGTAAAAAGTTTCTCAAAGCATTGAAAACACGGCTAATGAATATATCAGGTTCAATAACCAGCAAAATAGCCGGTAAATTTAGCCGAAGCTTCCCATGTGTTAAAGAAACTGCCATGAACTTTTGGCTCAGTGACTTTTATTCCATTAACTGAATGTGTAATTTAATGAAAACTTTTGAAAATGTCGGCCATTAATTACGCCTGGGCCATTTACGATCAAAGTGTTTTCTAAGTGTGCCTATAATAAACTGAAAACAAGGTACTAAATACCTATCACAAACCCATTTTCAACAAAGATTCTGTGAATCAGTTTCCTGTTTGTGCCTTTGGTTTTTTAAATGAATTTCTTGTTATCCATGCAGTGAGTGGCAGATTGTTAATGCATTTGCTTTTCATCTATTAGTCTGGATTAGTTCAATCTCAGTGCTGTATGTGAACTTGACAGCTGCCTAGCTATTAAGTCACCAATGAAGAGAGGTTCTCCGGTTTTTGGACAGCTGCCTCTGAACAAAGGAGGCCATAAATCCCCAACGTAACCCTTGTTCCAGGTATCCCTACACAATTATAGGCCACATCTTTACTTTTTACTACCCTAAGGGAATTTCTCGTGAGCTGAAGATCGATTGCCCCTTTTTGAAAAACTAGTAGGCCTACAGTGACTGCCAGTGTTGTTGGATAGCTGTAGTCCTATCCACTATAGGCCTATACAGCCAAAATCCGTTAAAGAGGAGGACTAGTAGAAGGGCCGTATTAATCAGTAGGCACGGACGGTGCCTAGGACCTACGAGCCTTTCAGGAAATTCAGAAGCCTATACACTAGTCTGAAAATGAAGTGTTGAAAAAATAAGTTTAATGATTGATTTTGACACGAAAATGAAAACAGGAAATTTCAAATTCTAATTTAATAATTTTTGTAATTGTACTAAAACAGTTTTACTTTAAGATATTAACCTAAATTTAAGTTAATCGGTGCAACAGCTTATATTATGTGAACTTTACAGCTCTTTGCATTAGCAAAGTCACGTATAACGTCTCCATATTTCCCACTTTAACTCGTTTTCAATTGAAATTAGTGCAAGGGAAGAGCTGGGGTTTACGAATGCAAGAGTGCCTAGGGCATACGACTACCCTTATAAGACGGCCCTGACTAGTAGGATCATTGTCGATGGCCACAGTCACAATAAGAATCTCTTGTGATTTCCAGCCAAACCGGAATGTTCCGGTGAAGTTGACCTAAAGGAAGGATCCAGAACAACTCTTGAATGTCAGTCAGAGTACTCTGGAAGCCAACCAACCTTGGAGTGGCTGCGAGGATCAGAAAAGATCGAAAGTGATGAGGACTTTGAGATCCGTCTGGCAAAACGATCGCTCGATCTGACTGCAACTTACAAGGACGACAAACAGAGCTACACGTGTAGAGTAACGATTGGGAACGTTGTTGAAGAATGCCATGTTTCCCTCAGCGTAAAGCGTAAGTGCATTACATTTATATCAGTCTTACACTCAAGTGTGCGCAATATTTGAATTACAATTAAGGTAAAGGTATCACGTTGCTTTAATGCATTTAGGGAAATTCCTCAGAAGTGTGGTCCTAGGTTTGAAGGATCATTTGGCTTAAATGACGTAACACTATTTTGGCACAAATTGACCCCTACCACTCTCGTCACAGTTTAAGCATTAAGCACTAAGCAGTTCACTGCTGCATAATCAAGAAGCGTCACACAGCTCAAATCCCCATCCCCATTTGGACGTGCGTCATTTATGGACGGCCCCTTAGGCACAGGCACAATCACACCAATCCAGCAATAATACCAATCTTACACTCAGCATGCAGAGTAAGAGAGAATATCCCTTTCTAGCAATATTACATGTTGTACGTTCTTGTCGTAATGTAATCGAATAACTTTAATACAAAATGTTAATTTAATACTACTTCAAAAAAACTAGTAACACATAAGTTATCCTAATGATAGTAGTCGAAATTACTAATCTAGTACTACTAGTAGTACTGTGGTAGTAGGAATGTTTGTAAGCATAACAGGCTTTGGAAATAACAAATAACTGAAAATATTAGAGGCCATTCATCACAATTGTATCTTACGAAAGGCTGGAATTATATAATTGATGACGATGATGACGATAATGATGATGATGATCAGCAGAGTGCCTAATATAAATTGTTTGTTAAAATTAGAAGAGTATCAAGGTTTGTTTATTTGTGAGAATAGGATGATATTATTTACAGGATTTTCAAAAGCTCATCAGAACGTTGTGTTCACCTTTTCACCAACTCTGTTTGCTAGACAAATTTTAGAGAAAATCAAACCCAAACAACATTGGCAAATGCTGTATGGAAGCAACTGCGTTGAAAATGTTGAGTATTTTCAGCATGTTATACACAGATGAAGATGTATTCGAATACTGTTTCAAGTACTTATTAGAGAACTCTTTCGAATACGAAATTCATTCAGACACGTGCGTATTCGTGTTGGTGATGTGATTTCTGTGGGCTGTGGCGTTCACTTGGGAGCCACAAATCACTCTTTTGTTTAGATGTGCCAGTTGTTGTTCAACCCTAGAGGGATACGCCCAACGATCCCACACCCCTTCAGTTGGTCAGCTGACCCACTTCCCGGCTTCTAATGCACCCATTACACCACTGCACCGTGGACGGGGTCGGCGACTGCAGTGTAAATATTAGACTTGGACTTACAAGGCAGAGTAATGAAACCGTCTCCGCAGCTGATAAAAATTTCATTACTCCGTGGAGGATAGGAGCTCAACCGTTTTCCATGCTAAGGAACAACACAGAGCTGTAGGGTGCAAACATTGGGCGTGTTCTATAATTTACATCTCTTTAAGGTCAGATGCTGATGTGTGTGTGTGTGTGTGTGTGTGTGTGTGTGTGTGTGTGTGTGTGTGTGTGTGTGTGTGTGTGTGTGTGTGTGTGTGTGTGTGTGTGTGTGTGGTGTGTGTGTGTGTGTGTGTGTGTGTTTGTGTGTATCTTAGGCCTGAAGGTGTGTTATTTGTCCAGAGTGAGTATATACTGGGAGGGAATGAATCGGGACCCCATGGGAAACGGATATGGAAATCTCCGTAAGCCTTCAGCCTGACAGTGGACCTGAGACTGACCACCCAATGGTTAGAAATTAATAAACTGGGGAGGAGAGTCAGGAGACCGATGGGTCTGTTTGAGCATTGTCGTCTGCCATGATTAATTAAGTGGAGATACAAAGAGGCAGCTGCTACCCTCAGTGTTTGTCCAGGAGCTGTCAACGTCCAGCATTAATTTCCTGCAGAGGATAATTATTATGCCTTGAAGGGATGCTGAGTAATGATGCTCAGATCCAGCAGTTGAGCATCCCAGCATTAAATTCTATAATGATAGAATGTTGTTGAATTAATTCAATCACAAAAATTGAAAATGTGTAAATTTATGTTTACTTAATGAAAAAGATGAAATGAAACAAAGTCTGAGTTTCTGAAACAAATGAAAGCATTATACAATGTTTATGTTTTATATTTATGTAGCTCCATAGTACAATAATAAAACATCAGTGGATGCCAGTAGGCATGCTTTTCTGAACTTACTCAAATGAAGTGATTGTCTGTGTATGGAGGTTTGAACCTGCACCTTCTGTGATGAAAGGCAAACATTCAACCAGGCATTTATTGATTGCTTAATTGAAGTCACTTTATCAAAGACATTTGATCACCCATAGTTTATGAAATACCCAGACAACAGTTGTCATAGTGAAGAAGAATGCATTCTAAACCATTTTGATTCCCCCATTTGGAGTCACCCAGTTACAGCATATGGTTTTACAGATGGTAGCATCAGTGGTCGTCTTCTCCAGTACAAGCTATACATCTCAATTGACAGCTTTTATTTAAGTTCCTAAACTGTGACAATGAGTATTACGGTCTTGCAAAATACTGTTTTAAGTGTGTTTTGAACTGGAGCAATCATGTTGTACTAGATTAAACTACATTAGGCCTACAGCATCTGGAACCGATTTTTACCCCACCTGGCTGTCGACTTTGTTTTGACAATGCCTGTGAATAAGCTGGTTCCCACGACTTTGCTTTCTGTGGAAATCACGAGGTTATGAATACGAACAGCTGGATGAAACTGATTAGCACTTTCTTGCCTCACTTACGTTCAGTTGGGTGCTAAACTGGTAAGTGAAGCGAGGAGGAATGAATTCCAGTGGTTTCCATGAGCAACCAGATGTCCCATTATCCAAGACAAATGCTGCTCTCCAGAGATGCTATCTTGCCATTTCTGTACTTCGAAATAGGTCTCTTTGGACGGCTGCAGTTGGCCATGACGATTGTCACCATGGCAACAAAAGATGGGGTGGAATATCAATCAGGGTGATGAGGGACAGTGTGAGAATTAAGCATCTCTGGCACAACTGGCGGATGTAATGCAATTGCCCTATCTAGTAGTTCAGTCTTAAGACGGTGTGAGTGGAACCTTTTACTAAGAAGGCCGACGCTTAGTCATTGCCTGAGTGAGACTGACCACTCAGTATCGACCCAAGTTGAGTTTCCAGGTTCAATCAACCACAGACACATTCACTATATAAATTATATATCTATAAGTTCTTCTTTTTAATCACTCATTTCTGCAGCCTACCCATATACGGAAAGCCCCTAAATGCGATTGCACGTTTTAATATTTTATTTGTTTGCTGAGACCTGGGCAACTATAAGCCCAAGTTGCACTTTTTTAATCATCCTGTACCATGCTCTTCCTTCCCTTATTATACTATATGTGTGTATGCATATATTCATGTATGCATGTATGTACCTATATGTATGTATTTACCAGTATATATGTATGCATATATGTATGTGCATATGCAGTGATTAAAGTGGTTTCAGTGAGCAGTTACCATGGTTCCATTGCATGGTGAGCAAAGAATTTCTGGAGCAGTGGGAACGCCGTTCCAACGCGTTCCCACCCACTTTAAACGCTGTACACATGTGTGTGCCATGTGCCTATTCATGCGCTTGTGTTAAGGCTTACTTCTGGGTGGAACCACTTGAATCCATGTCCAGTTGGATATGTGGCCGCTCAAGTGTTGGGTCATTTGCCTTTGTGGGATTGAGAGCTGTGAGTCGGTTTTACATGTAGAACTATACTTGACTCCTATATACAAGAGTCAGAGGAACCTATAAGAGATTTTGTTATCAAACACATGGCCAATGGTCATTCATTATCCCTCTTTTATTTTCTTGAAGAAAACCAAAGTGTATAAGCAATAAGCATGCAGTATAACATGCTATATCCTTTTTATACCACAGTATACTTACACACTGTCCTCTTTCTAATGATTCAGCCTGCGTAAGTGCCTTTCTAGTGCACACAGACTCATGTCTAGTGACAGCAGATATTTGTTAGGCCAGAGCACTAATCAACATGCACTGTCTACTGATAATTATGTGTATGTATGTACATCAGATGTCATCTACAGACCACACAGTCAGTGTAGCTTCTATGCTTGCAGATAGAAGTGTCTGGCTGCAGGCCACATTTGTAGGAGTGGAAGGATGAGAGCATGTGATGATGTACACACCTTAAATTGTTTGAATTGCATTTCCCCCAAGTGTTTTATGACCATACTAGAGAACCTCACAGCTTACAGGGTATTCATCATCCAACTTCAAATCCTGGGTCATTCCTGCATTGTAGGTCAGACAGTTTTGTGGCTAGAAATTTTCTGACTGGATTAATGTCTCCTGTTGCCATATATCACACTTAAAGAGCTGAACTGTTATTCAATCTGACCAAGGGCTTTTCCCTGTGTTCAGTTGATGGTTTAACTGAAGGAGGGCTTTTCCCTGTGTGCATTTGATGGTTTTATCTTAAGGAGCTATATAAAAAAGAAGTGGATAAGATCCTTTCGTCTTTCAATGGCAGAAGCCCTTTGAAACAATTGGTTTCTGCGTTTCTTATCTGTTTCTTGTGTGGTCGCTGGGCTGGATTCTGCAAATCACTGAACTTTCTGCTTCATGCACATCATCAAAGTGCTGACAATGTCTGTAGTATCAGACACCAGTGTGACTTAAACACTTGACGAGCCTGTGTTTTCTGGCAATAAAGGACAGCCAGACATACCATGTGGCTTATTTGAGCTATCAGACAATGACTGATGGTGACATTTTGTAAAGGCTGCACTGCTTGCCACTGTTATCAGACAATCTGTGTTCTTGCAGCTCTCGCTACAGTACTTCTAAATGTGAGAAACTTTAAATTTTAACCAAGCAGAGAAGACAGGACTTTGTACAATGTACACCACACCTGAAAAGGAATATTTGGTACAGACAGACACTAACATAGCCAGACTACACAGATTCTCTTAAAGGCGACCAGACAGTAGATGTCTAAGAGCTTTCAGGCAGCCTGAAAGCTCTTAGACAGCTACTATCTGGTCATCTAATGCACTCTATTTGTAGCTACATAAATGTTACATTGACTGTCAGTCTGTAATCTTAAAATAGTGATGTCTAGTGATATCAATAAAATCCATATTTAAGCAGTATAACAACATAAATGTCTAGTGACATTTAATTCATTCATATAAGTTCAACAGATGAACAGTGAATGTCTTGAACGCTCTGATGACTTAAGAGCCTGCTGTTACTAGACAGCACTATTTTAAGACTATGTGGCCTACTTTCTGTGGAGGAAAAAATATATGTGAAACAAATGTGTGAAAGAACGGGAAGTACTGCATTTAGACCGGATGGAGGAATCAGGCAAACAATGTCGACCAGAAATCCGGATTCCAGCTGCGGTGTGTAAATGGAAGAGCTCCCTTGTGAATGGACTGGTTTGTTCATGTGGTTTCCATCAGGACCTTGAGCCAGTTCCTCTTGCCGCAATTCCTCCTGCTCTCCGTGTGTTTTCTTCCGAAGCTGTTCTGCAACTGTGCCAACCCCCTCGCCCGGCTGAGCCTGGCAGTGTCAGTGATGGAGAGTGGTGCGGCCTTGTATAGGGTCAATCATGGGGTGAAGTCAATAGGGTCAAACTGGAGAAGGGCGTGGCTGTTCCGCTTATTTGTTTGCTTCAAGTGCACTTTTCTTTAAAAGGTTTGGCATAAACTTGGCCTGAAATCTGCATTTCAGTTAATTAGGTGAAAGCAAATGTTAGTGTTAAGCCAATTTAAATCCACATTCTGTGCAAAATTACTTTTAGTTTTACAAACCTCCTTTCTTCACCTTACACTTGTAGGAAGCAGTAAGCTAAATTTCTAGAAACACAAATTTGTTTACATATTATTTAAGGCTTTGTTTATGTCCCACTGCACTTACGCCACGCAATGCCGCACTACATCACTTTTTACTTCATTACTGTACTCCATGCTGTGCTACAATATACTCGACTATTGTTACTTTAAATATCATTGCAGTACTGTGCTACAGTATAATACACAACATTACACTGCAATAGAATGCTTGATATTTGCTTGCTGGTGCCTCTATCAATTATTGCAGAACTCTTTGATCTCAAGACGTAATTAAGGTTTACTATAATTATAAGCATTTCATCCTTGGCTTAAAGGAGTTATGGTAAATAAATAATAGACTGAAGTCCTGAGGTTCACTGACCTATAACATTACCCTCCACATTGGAAATAATTGGATTTTCTTATGGGAAATAAGTCTGGGAAATTAGCTGTTGGAGTCAGAAAGTGTAATTATGGGTTTTGTATGGGTTTGTTCTTATTGATGAATGGTACATTTGTTGGGACAATGTATTTGACCCCAGGCAGTGCCAACTACAGGTGAACAATGGGTAGAATTCTACAAGGAAGGATCTGACATATTGATTGATCTGTTTTGAAACCTCTAGGATTCCAGTCTATTGCCTTTATGTAGTTGATGCAACTATACGGAGTCAAGAAAGTTGAGTGCTTTTCTTGAGCCAAGAGTTTACATTATTATACACAGCTATGTATGCATGGAAGTATGTATGTGTATATGTAATTTTTATGTATGTATGTATAATATTGTATGTCTCTGAATTACAGTCATTTAACGCTCAGTTAATTGGACGATTTTAATTTATGGTGTACCTGGGCACCAGTGGGGTTTATTTCCTCAGTGGGAAGGGCTGATGTTTTACCAGATGACCTGTCCTGGTTCTGGAGTTCTTGTTTAGGAAGACTTTCTGCACCCTGCTTTGAACTTTGGATAGGTAACAGATGTCCTGTTATGCTGTGGGTTTCTCAGTACATGCCTTTAAGAGTTAGGCTAATGGATTAATCTGACTAATCTGCAAGACTTGCATGTATTATAAATTATTATTTCATTTTTACATTATTCACATAATCTATGTAATAGTTATTTTTTATATTTCTATACCAAAGGAATAGGCTTTAATTATCAAATTGCTTTGGGGTGACAAGAAAACATATGGAATCTCAGTTCTTAGCACTGAGGCTGTAATGATTATAATCATTATTACTCTCACTATCAACATCATCGCCATCATCATTGTTCATCACAAGCACCGTCTTAACTGTTATTCCAACTCGTATTTTATTATTTGTTAGAGAGTGCCTGTGAATCTCTAAGTGGCGCTATACGAATGTTCAATTACAATTACAATTATACAATATAAATTTCTGAATACATGCATGATTAATTGATTATGTATCTTTTTGGATAAAGCTGACCAATTCTAGATGATTGATAGGCTGCACTGTCTACAGACTACAGGAACAGCTGTATCAATCTTTTAAGTTTTTTAATTTATCAAAGGTTGATACATGCATATGATTGATGTCCCAAAGGTCAGAGAGCAGTGTGCTTGAAAATGGGGTCTGTTGAAATTTGAGTCGAAATCATTTTCCAGTGGGTTGGGTTTCTTAAGGTTAAATTAATAACAATGGCTTTGTGATTGCCTGCCGACAGCCTGCCCTGGGCCAGATGAGCTGGGATTGACTTAAAAGGTCATGATCCCGGAAGAGAATTGGGTATGGCGAAACCAGTCAAAGAAGTTAATGAAAGAAGGCCAGGTGTGACTGGAAAAGAACAGGAGTGATGTATATTATAGCCTTAGGGCGAGTGTGTGATATTTCAGTTTCTCTGGGGTAGTAGGTCACTTTAGGCAGTCGATAGATGCATCCTTTCCAAGTCACAACATCTACTTTTGTGCCTTAACCAGTTGTTAGGCAGTGATGTGGTCTCGAGACCGCGGTCTTGGTCTCGAGACCGTCTCGAGACCGAAAAAATGCGGTCTTGGTCTTGGTCTCGGTCTTGAATGTGCCGGTCTCGGTCTTGGTCTTGGTCTTGAAAGGTGCGGTCTTGGTCTTGGTCTTGGTCTTAAAGGTGTGGTCTTGGTCTTGGGCGTCTGGTCTCGGTCATTCGCCTTTGGTCTTGGCCTTGCGCCTTTGGTTTAGCCTTTGTTGGGAACGAAACGTATTTGTTAAATGTTGTCGGTATTTTCGGTTATTCAGAGATTTCTGAGATAGCTTCGTATTCATGCGATGATTCGCCAAGGACAAAGCAAGAGAGGACCTCGTTGTTCGCTTCTTATCGGAAGCGACAAGAAAACGTTGAGACACAGCTATTAACCCTGACTTCTGGTGCTTTAGTGACTATAATTAGGCTTACACTGATGTGGTTTCTCAAGGCAAAATCAGTAGTCGGGCAAGCGTTGGAAATCAGGAATTTGGTGGGGAATTTTTCTCTACTGGCAAAATTCTTTGTATTCCGCAACAGCTGCACTAGTCTTGTTGAGAGCGTGTTTAGCTGTAGTGTGCTCTTCATGAGACTTCGCAGAAAAAACAACTATAAATATCATAAGCATCTGATTTGAATTATGGGATAATGTAACACTACAATTGAGAACTGCGTTTATGGTCTTGACTCTTGAGGCTTAGATCTTGGTCCTGGACAATGCGGTCTTGGTCTCGGTCTCGGTCTTGGACCACGCGGTCTTGGTCTCGGTCTTGGTCTTGGACCACGCGGTCTTGGTCTCGGTCTTGGTCTTGGACCACGCGGTCTTGGTCTCGGTCTTGGTCTTGAACCACGTGGTCTTGGTCTCGGTCTTGGTCTTAAATTTTGGTCTCGTGCACAACACTGTTGTTAGGAAATGGGAACTGGTGCATGAACCTAGGCCTAGTATGTGAACGTTGGGTATTGTCTAGCATTTAGTGGGCTAGTCAACCCACAGATTTAGGTAATTTATTTTGAAGCACAGACCACGAGGATGATGATGACGTCGATCAAAGCAGACAAAGCAGCCGACCACCCACCCCACCCTCATAGTAGTGGGTGAAGGACATCACCCTCACTTGGTGACGTCTTTCACGGTCTTTGTGGCTTTAGAGATCAGCAGTGTATGAGACAGAGGTTCGGCAGTTCATTGCAGAATCGGGAAGTGGAACAACAGAAGCAACTTTTGACCCATTTAGCGACCTACTCGTTTCAGGAGATTTCTGTGGCTTTTCAGTGATGAAACACCACTTGCCTCTCTGGTACATCACCATCATGCTCTGAGCCATCCTGAGTGAAACTTCAGACAATAATGACAATAATAATGATTATGATGATAATACTAATAGTAACAACAACAACAACAACAACAATAATAATTAATAATAACAACAACAACAATAAACTACTTTCCTGCATCAGTGCTTATCCATGTAAGCCTAAGCGTTTTTAACAGTACCTCCTGCACCAAACAAAACATTGGCAAAGACTACGATTCAGGAATAACATGCCCCTAATTTTTTTTAATCCTCTGGGAAACAAATAGTATTATAGTCATGCAACTATTCTAGTGTTATTTCTGTTTAGATCTGACGCGTGACCTCGTGCTGACCCCGGAGCAACACACCCTACAAGTGGGAGAGGAACTGAACTGCTCGGCTAGCGGCAACCCCACCCCAACGATGTCCCTGCACCCTCTTAGTTCAAAGGGTCAAGCAGGGCTGGGGTGGAGATCAATTGTCATGGAACCGGAATGGCAGGGCCAAGAGATCGGTGTTAAATGCATTGCCAGCAACTCCCTTGACGGCAAGACAGAGGTCATTGCCAAAAATATCACCATCAAGGTTATTGGTGAGTAATACGAAATATTAAATATACTTATTTTTGCCAATTGCAGATCATACATTATTTATTACATAACTTACGTAAGTAATTGGTAGCTAGCTAGTTAATTGGTTTACCAATCAATTTAATAATTGTTGAGTTTTTTATTACTGAGACAGTAACTTATTGATCTGATTAGTTTATCATTGAGTAAATTAATTAATTAATTAACTGGTTTGTTTACCATTGAGTTATTTAGTAAAAGATTAATTTAATTCTTTAATGAATTAGCATTTTTACTTTATCTAATAATTTCTAAGAACAATGATCATGTACTTAGTTGTGTGAGCAATGAAGCGGCATTTCTGTGTTTATGGAATATTCTTTAGTAAGAGTTTTGTGAAAAAAGATTTGGTTTCATCAGTTACTCTATCAGAGGTTGTTTGTGTAATCTCTAATGTTTCTTATGAATATTTCAGAGCCACAGAATGTTGAAGATTCTCTTGGTAAGTAAAATTAATAATTATCACCCGAGGTGACAGCCACTTTTGTTGGGCTCCTAGCGATTCCATGAATATGGTTGTCTGGTACATAGGAAATGTTATCCTAGATCTTTTGTGATATAATAATGCGTGTATGACAGCTAATTGACGAATTGTTGCCATTGTTAAAGACTTTATATCTTGTTGGATTTTGACATTTGATGCTGGATTCAACTGTTCTGTTCAGCAGTTCTTGTTTCATGGGATATAAAAATTGACTATATTTATTGTTTGCATATAAGTCTATATAAATGGTAAGGTAACGGACTTGTCTGTATAGAAACTCTGTAGAAACTTCTCAGAAGCGTAAAGATCTGACCTTCCTACCAACGATATACAGTCGACATACTCAGCTTAGACTTTGAGCTATGTAGCTCTTTGAATATCGTTCTGTGCTCCTATGGATTTAAACTCTGACCTCTTGCTTGACAGTCCCGCTTGCTAAGCACACTGATTGATTGATTGTGATGATTGTGCACAATTACAGATGGAGATTGCAAATTTTTATGATTTGAATTACTTTTATTTGAATCTTTAAAAGATTTCCTGTTTCTGATTTTTCAGCTGCTTCAGCATTCAACTTCACCTCAGCTGTTGTGATTGGAGTCATCGTCGCTGTCTTCATCATGGCATGTCTAATTGTCATCATCATCATTGTGGTGGTCAAGAAAAGAAACCACAGGCGACCAAAAGGTTAATATTGTTGTTGTGATTGATGATGATGACGATGCTGATGTAACAGCCCTGCACTTGGCTTTCAAGTGGCGCTTTAGAAGTTTGGAGATTATGATTATGGTGGTGGTGGTGGTGACGATGATGATGATGATGATGATGATGATGATGATGATGATGATGATGATGATAATGATGATGATGATGATGATGATGATGATATAGCTGATGATGGCTATGATTAGTTTGCAATGCTGATGATGATGGTGAAGCATATGATCTGTTAAGTCTTCCTACATAATGTGAAGTAATTTTAGTTTTTTCTTGGCTGCAGCATGCCAGAGTATTTTACAATGCCTTGACATGCGATACCAGTTCTCTTCCAAATCTTACTATAGTTTATTATATCTGTTATTTTATCGGTTTCTAACAATTTATAATGTCCTTTAAATAAATGTCCACAGGAGATGTTGAAGGTCAGTTGAATAAGTTTTGAGTTTTAAAGAAGTGAATGTATTTTGCAATGAACCTGTTTCTTGCAAAAACTTTATTTTATTCAGTGCAGTTATTACTGTCACTACAGTTGTGTGTGTTAGCTGTTTAATTTTTGTTACTCTGGTTTGGTTATATTTTAATTTCGATATGGTTACGTCTTTCAGAATGGTTTTGTTTGTGGTGAGTGGCTTTGGTTAAAGACTGATTTCTTAAATTAGAAATCTGTATGCATGCAGTTTGGTACTGTTTACAGTTTTTTTCAAAGGGATCCATGTGTGCTATCTAAAGAGACTATGGTTAAGGTGATGATGATGATGATGATGATGATGACGAGAATGACGATGATTAGCGCCTAGGAGATCTATTTAAAAGGTGCAATATAAACAGACAGACACACATACATATTAATCAATCAATCAATCAATCAATCAACATTAACATAATATATCCATACAAGAAGTGTTTAATTTCCTAAAGGAGGACGAACTAATGTAACTTATGCTAAGATGTATATTTTTAGTTAAGTTTGATTCTTGTTTAGTAGATCATGCATATGGCCAATTTGATACTTTCTTTATGTTAAGATTTTTATTGCATGTATGTTTAATAACACAAACTTAAGTTCTTCATGGCTATTAGTATTTCTTTGTTGATTGCTCGCCCTATTTAAGCCAGACCAGGATCCCTTCTGGGTTTGCTGTTTGCTCCCCAATGACCTAATCTAATCTAAGAACTTCTATAGCACCACTGGCAAAATGCTCAAGGCATCAGTCGACGGTCGTTATACAATGCAAAATCGTTGTGTAAGCCAAATTCCAGAGTGAGTCACGTCGAAAGCCAAGCAGATAGTCTGAGAAGACACAGGAACAGCCTATGGAAATGAGTTCAGGAAAAGATGTGTTTTAAGCTGAGGTCTGAAGGCCAAAACGCACTGTACAGAAGAAACTTTTTCCGGAAGAGAAAAGAACCTGTAAATAAACGAGAAAATAACCCATAACCTGTTAATAAAGGTTCATGTTAATCTTGAATTTTTCGAATTTTGAAACTTGTTTCCTACAGTCTGTTTATGGTTCTTAATGTTTCCCATAGTCCGGCTTCAGTGTGACCTCTGAACTCTATAAGGAGGAGATTATCAAACACTTGTGCATTTGTATTGCATTGTATTATATTGTATAATGATATTGATGCTGATGATAGTGATGAGAATGGTAATGGTGATAATGTTGATAATCAAGATGATAATAGAATATTTAGTCTACCATTCCTTCACTGTTCAGTGAAATTAAAGTCTGGAAAATCTGACTTCAAAATAGTTTATATTGAATTAATTTCTAATCACTTCTTTTTCTTGAGTAATGAAAAATAACTTTTTTATTGTTACTTTTGAATCAGGTTCAAAGCCATTGCCGACAAAGTAAGTTCTAACTGGTGGTCTATTTTCTGATAATGTATATAACAATATGTAATGGGGCACATTGCGTTTCGTTTGGAGCTCTTAAAAGGTACTCTTTCTGGTGGCATGTATAGGGGCCCAGTGGCTACTCTTTCTGGTGGCATGTATAGGGGCCCAGGCTTGGGCCCTTGTCCAAATCCACAAAAGAAAGGACCCACATGCAGCCTGATTAAGTACAAAATGGCTCATTTAAGTATTCATGCTTGGTTGTCCGAAATTTGAAGTTACAAAGTTTTGAAACAATTTCTAGTGTGGCAGGGTTTTGATTTTCAGTTTCTGGGTTTAGAGTTCTGTGCACAATAAAAACACGTGATTGTCATGTACACCTGACTTGAACCTAATACTTTTCTGTATAACTCTGAAATTCTGATATATGCAGCCTTGGATATGGATCTCACTTTTAATTGAGTTATTTAGCATGACGTCAGTTTAACACGACTTCTTTATAGCAATCATGGTTCTGAATGGGAAATCTGGTAGGGGCGCTATAACAAGTGTTCAAATACAATACAATACAATACAATACATGGTATTGGCTCCTAAAGGTAGACTTATAAGGAGGTCATAAGGAGGCTACATAATATTTGCCTGTTATTTTGCAGAGAAGAGATTAGCCAAAGTCAGTATGGACAATGTAAGTTTCAAAAGTTCTCTATTATGCCTTCAATTAACCAGCTGTGAGATGTGAGAGATTCGCAGCACATTTGTCAGGTGCTTAAAAGGCACTATATAAAGCATATAATTACATGCATATATTCTTAAATGGCTAGAAACGAATGTCCAGATACTTGCATGTTCCTATGCAGATACCTGTATCAGTGCATCCATTCTCTACAGGATCATAATTTTGAGCCTGTGATACACCAAATGGAACTAGTGACTCTATCTCAAACCCTCGATCTATCCACTTCAATCAAAGGTCCCTCCCATGTTGAGCCATACATACATATATACATATATACACAAATGCATACATACATGCATATATACATATATACATGCATATATACATATATTAAATGTCATACATAACTGGTATTCATACATACCTATTCATACAGACAAATGCATACATTTACATGCGTGCATACATTTACATGCATGCATACATGCATACATACATGCATACATACACACACACACACACACACACACACACACACACACACATACATGCATGCATCCATGGATTCACAAACATACATACTTGCATACATACATATTCATACATACTTACAAGCATATATGCATATAAGAATACGCAAACATACTTACATTAGAAACCCATCTGCTTGAATGCTGAAAGAAAATGAAAGTAAGAGTAGTTTAGATACTGAATGATTTGCTTTATATTTTCAGCTGTCTAGATCGAGTGTTCCGGTCATTGAATCGATCAGCGCAGCCGCTTCACTCTCGTTGCCGATTCATTTTCAATGGAAGTCTATCTTTATCTGGTCGATTTCTTCCGTGTATTGAATCCACTAACAATTTTTTTAAATACTTTTAAAAGGACCAAATGTTTTGGTGAAGACTTTGAGCTGAGCATGTGTTGCAGCAATAACTTAGAACGGTCAATAACTCATTTTCCCTTTCAACGTCTTAAGTCTTAACCTCTTGTACTTGAGGTATTAGTATCCTGATTTGCGTGGGAGCGAGGTACCAGTTTTTGGTTTTCAACTGTTTTGGTCAAGGGTTCAAGTCCCAATTAATCTTAAAGGAGTGTTTATTATAACTGGTTAAAATGGTAATGAAAGTATATGCAACAGAAAAAAGCACAAGTGACTATATTTTCATATTAGTAACCTGTTGTTACTGTTTTATGGTGTAGTATTTCTATTGTAAATCTCTAGAAACTTACTTGAAAGTTTAAGCAATTAATTGTAATAACAATAATCATAATAATAATATCTACATTTTACCCGAGTAAGTTTATCTCAGGTTAAAAATAATAATGCATGGTATTATCAAGCCATTCGTTTATAACACCATGTGAGAAGGCCTAGAGTCCACCATCAGTATTAAACTTAGCAAACTCCCAGTGGTTTCAGGCCACACTACCCATAAGATATGGCGGTCTTGGTATTAGGAAGGTTGGATCCCTGGCTTCTTTTGCCTATTTGGCTTCTGCTGTGACGACCCTTGAACTCCAGTTTGCCAAAGCAGGCAACCTGGGAGGGACCTTTGATTGAAGTGGATAGATCGAGGGTTTGAGCTATAGTCATTTGCCCCATTCAGGTGAATGGTCGACGCCCCTTCTGATTTCATCATGTGCCCTAAGCAATGAGGCAGTGCCAGCAGCAGGTGACCTTTGATCTCTGCAACCCTCATCAATTTTGCTGTTTGGGATTTGGTTGCCCTGATGACCGCCAAGGCTCGTTTGCAACTTGGCTTTCATACCATTCATGATAAAGTCCGGCGGATCCTACAAATAAGCTGGTGTTTCAAGTAATAAGAAGCCAACAGGTTTGTTTGATGGTAAGGACTAGATGGGGCTACAGTGGTTTTCACGGTGGCAGATAAATAGTTGTTCTGGAACACACAGTTGTACATACTTGTTCAGCATCCTATACTGCTCTCGCATAAAATATTCAGAACAGGCTGCCATACTTAAAACCAAAAATACTCACGTTTACCGTTTGCACATTATTTTGGGGTTGCTTTTCTGTCATCTGGAGAGTCACGTGGGGTTAATTTCCTTTTCCAGCGCCTTTCCGACCATATCCAACATTACAATTTCATAGCATAATTTCAAGGCAGGTTTTTGCTAATGTTGCAGATGACGAGGCCTGTTTTTCCAGATTGTAATGGTAAGCTAGTGTAATCATAAGCAGAGACCCGTTTTTGTTAGTGAGGGACTACACTTACATCGGGTAAAACATAGCAATATAAGCAATAATAATTAACTTTCTAGTTATCCGAAAAGACTAGCCATTCTCAAATGATGCCCATAATTATTGTGTTCTTCAAATCTGAATACTCGGTTGCAATGCTGTGCCAATAACTAATGAAAAGAAATAACTAGTTACTGCTTATGTTCACCCATGAAAATTTTCAGGTTGGAGAAAATCATAGAAATATTTATAGTAGTTTAAAATTGTGTTTCATTTGTGTTCATTCCATGTGTCACATAATCTATGTTCACTTACTACAATACGTAAACGATGTATTAATGATGTTTTTTAATTATTTTGTGTAAGGCTTCTTCTTCAATGCCTTGTATGTTACTCATGAAACTTGCAATAATACATTACAATGCATTTACTCTATTAGCACAGTGAGACAGAATTAGTATTAATGTTACAGGTTTAAGTCTTAAGATTTCAATTGCTGGTAACTGTACTCGTATTACTGTCTTATTTGTTGTACAGTGTAATTGTATGTAGTTGTTTGCTACAGTTTTGTTATGATTACAATATCATGGCTAAATGTTAGATATTATATTTTAGACTGAATATCTAGAGACTACCTCAAACAATGTCAGTTGACATTTTTGAAGGTGCTGCATAATTTTGGAATATTAAAAACTTTCAGAATTATTTAAATGTAATTCTTTATCTTAATTTGTGTGTATTATGTAATTATACTTCAGAGTTGATGACTTATGAGTTAAGCCATGGTCAATTTTTATCATGTTTCTCTGGTTCTGGCTTAAAGGTTGATTATGGCCGTGCTACTATAGTATGCACAGGTAACTCATTCCCGCATTAGCCAACGGCAGTCTATCTTAGATGCTGGTGCCTTCACATTGGAGGTATACCTGGGTTTGGACTTCTATGCAACGCATTGAGTTTAATATCTTAATGCGTATAAATACCAGTAATTGCCTTGCGGGCTATGCTCCATCTTATCTCTGGGAGTTGTGTGTCTCTGTTTTATCCGAATACCTGGGGCTGTAGATTTTTTCACTCGGCTGCACAGGATGACTGGTTGTTCCCTCGTCCCAAACTCCCTTGGTGTAGCACAGAAACTTCACTGTTTTCGGTACAACTTTGTGGAATAGGTTGTCTAACATCCTAGTGTAATCTGCAAAAGCACTTGGAAACCATTCTGTTTGATCCAAGGCTTCTGCCGTCGGTCGGAAAGAACTCTGATGATTCTCTTGTTTTGCTGTTTTCACTACATTACTTTACATTACATAATTTACATTACATTACATATCTTGAAGGGGTGCTATATAAATCTGTCATTGTAATAACACAATATAATCATTCAAACGCATTTATGTTTGTAAGGTAATATAATCGCTCAACAAGTTCAGGTTAAGTCTGAAATTAATTAGTTTCTTATGTGCGATAGAAATACAGGTTAATGACTTAATTAATTTTTCAATGGCTTTTTAAGATGCGTTTAGGGCCTACACTTGTTCTTGCTTTTCCACTGTTCAAGATGATTTGCTGTTTTCAAGCGAAGTCTCTCTGCTGGTGCTGCAAACACATTGTTATTATTTTCTACTGTCATGTAAAGATTTTCTATGTAATTCAGAGTAATCAGACATTTATGTAGTGTTAGTGTGGTAAAACTTCTGTTTTGTACGTGCTTTTTCGAAGTGCATGTAATGTGGTTTACAAACATTTTATTTTTGAATTTCATGTAACCTTATCAGGTCTGTGTGTGTTTGTCAAAGTTACGTTATTTACTTTTATATCTTGTTTTTTATAAATCAGGGAACTGTCACTGTGACCTGCAGTAAAGTACTGTTATCAGCTACATGACTGATAATGGCCATATTAATGCTACATTACCAGGCAAACTATGAGATACTTGTGTTTGTTGCCAGACATTATGAATAATTATGCAGGTCCTTTTATGGTCTTCAAGGAGTGTTAATTGTGCTAGCTTTTCTAATATGGAGGAACAGGAGGACTACATAAGTTTCCAAAGGGACTACAACAACCTTCAGTTCATGACAAATTCTTGTTGCTTATTTTAAAATTTACAGGAATAGCCTTTAAATTAATAGTGTAAGGTTCCTATAGGTAGAAAAGGGTTTATTGGGTGGTCGTGGGGCTATAGGGTCTCCTCTGGGGCTATAGGGTCTCCTCTGTAGAGTTGCCACTAAATGTAGTGCGGTCTTAGAGGAAACAAAAGATAGGAGAAGGAAACTAGAACATAAATCTATCGTTCTGTGTGCAGTGCAATCTAACACTTAGGTTGTCAAACAACCATCTACTGGTTCTTAGGTCAGTGGAGGGTCGAGGCCCAGTGGATCCTTAAGTGCGTCTGCAACAGAGGAGTGTAACGGAGTTAATCTGTGAGCTGTGTGAGTATAGTGTCATGACCTATGGGCCATGGCTCAGTTTGCCTGTGCATGTTTCTCTTCCTAGCCTTTAATATCACCAGTGACGGATTCACTGGGCATAACGGATATAGGCAGTTAGGCACCCTGTACTTGGTATACTAACATGTTTTCCTAATTGTTTTATTATGACCCACCCTCGTTATTACTTTACCGACACTCTCCCTTCATATCCTGGATCCACCTATATGGGTACCCGGTACAGTTTTAATGTTATTGTTTAACATTGCAGTTTTAATGCTAAAATTGTAACTTATAGTTTTGTCTAAATGTGTTTGAGTATGTTAAATGTTTGTCTCCGACTATTAGTGTGAATAAGATGTGTTTTACTGACAATGATTGAGTTTTGTGTGAAGTACTAAAAGGTGCTATATTAAATGTCTTCATACATAGCCTACATTATTATATACAAGCAAACATACATACATGCATTCATACATATATACATACTTTCATATATACACAATTACACATACATTAAGTTCTGAGAGCACAGCAGTGTTGTGGTCAGCCTTAAACCATTGTATCTAAGGTTGATTCCCAATGTTTTGGGTTAAACTAAAATGCATTGTTCTGCCACACAGCCAGTAAGGATGTGCTATCCGTCTGCTTCACTGATGTTGTGTTTGTTCTTGACCAGACAATGTCACGGCCACCCAGACACTGTCACGGCCACACCTTTTATTAAGGTACTTCTTGATGCATAAAATCCACTGACATTTTATTGTATTGCATTGTGTGCTAGTATTTTCGCCCAACTACTTAACCATGTACCTTCTCGATCCATGCATGTACCTTCTCAATCTATACATGTACCTTCTCAAATCATGTACCTTCTACATGTACCTTCTCAATCTATACATGTACCTTCTCAATCCATACATGTACCTTCTCGATCCATGCATTACCTTCTTGCTCTATACATGTGCCTTCTTGATCCATACATTTACGTTCTCGATCAATGCCTCAACCGGATGAGACAGAACAGTTTCAGACGTCATTAATAGTCTGCGGAAAACAGTTTTTCTCCTGAAATATTACATTTAGTCATTTACTATCGTTAAAACTAATAGTTTCAATAATAATTCTGTAATTATTAGCTAGGACTATCTGGACATCTGCGTCAGTAATAACTGTCTATCCGAGTTGGTGTAATAACATTGTATTTGATGTAAACCTGACAGTGTCATTTTTAATTCATTCATCAATTCATATGGAGGATATTCTCCAAAGCAACATCATAATATAGCATAGGACATATAAGGCCTAAAGCTCATAATAATTATGACCAGATTCCCATAGGGACGTCATAATTATGTCCTACATATCGTAACATATGACGTTAAAGTTGGGGTCCACCCTACAATCAAGCAGGAGTCAGTTGTCACGTTTTGAGTGAGTAGTTAAGAGATCTTCGACAACTTAATCAAAGAAAAACAGTTCCCGGGTTTAAAGGAAATACGTGCACCAGAGATGTTGGCAAACAACTCCCATCTTTAGACAGTTAACTGATGAAAATATTGCGAGGGGTGGCTCAACTAATGAGATGTGAGGCATCCAAATTATTACGTGACAGTTCAAGCTAGAGTTGCCTAATAGAAGTTAACCCTTACGGCTAGCTATGCGTATAAATACATTCTAAAGGACGTGCTATAGGTGTGTGTGTGTGTGTGTGTGTGTGTGTGTGTGTGTGTGTGTGTGTGTGTGTGTGTGTGTGTGTGTGTGTGTGTGTGTGTGTGTGTGTGTGTGTGTGTGTGTGTGTGTGTGTGTGTGTGTGTGTGTGTGTGTGTGTGTGTGTGTGTGTAGGTGTGTGTGTGTGTGTGTGTGTTCATTTTAGAAGACATGTGCTATCGTCGTCATTAGTTTCTGACACCAGCCATTTAGCGACGAGAGGTGTGAATAAACGCTCTCCATTTTCCATGGTCATTCGTTAAGTCCAGTGTGTTGCATCAACTTGCATGTATGTTTTTATGTACGTACGTATCTGAGCTTTTATAGAGCGTATTTTTTATAACATCTCAAAACTTCAAAAGCACTGTGGACATGGCTGTCTAAGGGGTTTAAACAGGTGCGAAAAATTAGTCCCAAAATTTTTATGCCCTCATTCATAGTAGCCTATTCTTTCCAGTGCAGTCTGTCTTGTTCACTGTTTCTCTCCTTCGAATCGCATGTAATACATTGTGTGGCATTCGATCAACTATAGTTGCATTCTCGATATCTCCAAATGGCCAAACCATTCAATTGAGTCTTCGCTTACAGATTTTGTCTAACAGAACTGTTTGGATATCCGAGAATTGTCTTGTCATCAATGATTAGGCCTATAATCTGTTATTTTGAAATACCTGCCATTTTCCGGAGCCAACTCATTTCTGTTGTGAGGATTCATTTCTCGTCTTGCCCTCGCATTGTCCAGGATTCTGATCCGTATCCTATAAGAAAATGATTTAATCACCTTCTCGTAGATTATTATCTTGCTTTTCATTGCTATTACTCTACTTTTCATTAGGGTATAGGCCTACCTTGTTCATTTTTCCAAATGCCTGTGAGGTGCGTCCAGTTTTCCGTTGTATGTCTTTCTTGTTGTTGCCATCTGCGGTTATAAGCCCTCTAATATAAACGAACTATTCTACTTGCTCAATAACTTCTCGTTGGATGCTAATATAATTGGTGTCTCATTGGCCTTTTTCGATAATCATCGTTTTAGTCTTAATTTCTGCGTTAATCTATAGGCTGATTCTAAATCTCGTATTGGTTTTGTCTGTCTGTTTAAGAATATTTTGTAGTTCTGTTCCGCTTCTTGTTAGGACGCCAATATCGACTGTAAATGACTGTATATCGTAGGTTATTCACCATCTTTCCATTTAATTTGCTTCGTGCTTCGGTATTGCGTAGAATGAGTGTCATTGCTGCTTCCAGTATTATGCTAAACAAATATGGTGGTAATTATTAGATGCCTCTTTGTTTGTATTACGGTTTTCGTCTGAAGGTATTGTGTGATCTTTTGTATTGCCCACCTTTATCGCTCCTGATGATTTTCGATATCTCTCTTGTGCAAGTTTCATTAGTTTCTGTGGTAGGTATATCTGCACTTTGCATCGCTCTCCACATTCCATATTAGGCCATACACACTGTCGAATGCTCGTTTAAATTCTACGAAGATATGACGACTTTTTGGTCGTGTTCGATGTTTTTAAGCTTATCACTGTGCATAAGCTGATCATGCGCTAATGGTAGTACGTTTAATGTGTATGCGATGCATGCTGTATAAGGCTTAATTGTACTCAAGGTATAGCCTCTACTTGAGCTCATTGCATGAGTGGGTGTACATGTGTACAAGAGTTGCAGGTGGTGGCTACTTCACGTCCTTCAACTCAACACATTTTAGCCGCCCTTAAAAATAGAATTGGATTGCTTATCTGATCAATAGCAGCAGTTCAAAGGGCGTCGATAATTCCTTCAAAGGAATGTTTAATTTGATAATAAATTTCTTGGCTGTCTGCAACTAATCGCTGAAGACGAGTATCGACAGCCGAGGTCATTTGAATAAAAAAACACTTAAAAGCAATGTCTGGAAATAGTAGAAAGTATTGTGGCCAGAACCTCTCATATATGGGGCGCGGTGGTGTAGAGGTATGTTCGGTGCCTTGCAGCCGGAGGGTTGCGGGTTAGAATCCACCTCAAAGCCGCCACGTAGGGACCCTGGGCAAGTCCTTCACTCGCAATTGCTCATGCGCTTCGGCGTGAAACTCCGATTCAGTGTCCGCGCTGTAGTCGGGAGCGCCTCTGAGTAGAAATCTTGAAGGGGCGCTATATAAATATCTGAAATGAATGAATAAACTGTCTGGTAATCAAGCAGTCACTATGGTGTATAAATAAGGGAGTAAGCTGTGAGTCAAATGCCCACATTTCGCAAACAGCAATGCATCCTAAATAGTAGGGCCTAATTAGAAGCATGACACTGAAAGGAACAGTCATATGTGGTGCGTGTTAGACTAGTGATTACCCCGTGCTGGACTGTCCACCGAGAGGTCAGGATCTCGAGTCATCTTCCCGCCATTTCATATCGTAATTATGACTTCTATGGCGCCGGTGTCTAATGCACAAGGCATCAACCGATCGGGTACACCAAAGCCAAGTCGATAGCAGACATTTGTTTGGAGATTTCGGATCCACTTGGGCCACTCACCTCTAAGGAGGACACTGACGAGGGAGAGGGACGGGGGAGAGGACTGCATGGTCATTCGCCCTCATTTGCCGAGAATAAGAAAAATAAAATCATCATCATCAAATCATTTATTGATCCAAAATCAAGAATGGTACCGGTACATATTACAATTAATACTATAGTAGGGCTATTGTCTGGGATACGAAAGGAGATGAACAGAAGTCCCGCGTAATCAGGTTCACCTGTTAACTCTAAGCATTGGCACATTGACATAGCTATTGAACGAATAGCCCTTAAGATTAGTACAAAGATCAATAGCAACCAGAAATGAAGTCGCTATAGCACTTAATACCCGTGTCTGCCTCTCAGCTCGAGGAACTGTTCTTTTCCTTCTTCAAATAATTCAATATAACAGTTTAGACAGATAGGCCTATAACCGTAGCATTTCGCAAAAATAGGCGAAACAGGAGCTTTGTCGTAGAAGTCAGTGTGTGAAGACTTGTAGTTTTTTTGGACGCATGCAGTTCATGCAAAATTAACTTACATGAAATACGATATTGTCATTGGCATCATAACTGCAATTTCTTGTCATAGGTCTATTGTCATTGTAGCTTTGTAACATGTTGCTATAAACTTGCTATTGTTTTCTTAGCTTGGCACTCGCACGTTTGTATGATTGTTGTAGCCTATGCGTAGGTTTTATTCAATTAATGTAGGCCTATGCAACTTGTATGAGCCAGCGGAGATTGGCCTAAATGTAATATAATGTAAATCTTCGAAAATGTCTCAGCTCCTACAAAGCCATGTGAGGGAGACCAGCTTCACCGGCGCTGTCACTAGAGATGTCAGAACACAGACCTCCGTCAGTACTTAATATAAGCCATGACCTCAACGGTTAACTGTGTAAGGTCGTGACCTGTCCTAGAAATCATAGAATGCAGAGATCTGTAAACGCTTTACGCAGAAGATGATTTATATACAGTACACTGTAGCTTCCCTTTACAGTATAATTTAGACCTACTGCTATATAGTACTCTTTGTATCTCGGGTATAGCACGGTCTTTTGCATGCGTAAAATGACGTGGTACCCAGCAATGGATTCACCGAGCTCTATAAAATAACCGAAAAGTGAGCAGGTCTAAATATAGTGTCCTCTCGGAGACAGAATCCATGACAACTGAACCTGGCAGATAGTGAGGCGTAATGTTTATCTGGTACGCATTCAGTTGCTATTCGGGTGCGACTATGCTACAAAGCAACAAATAGGGTTCAAATTTTCCTCTCCTTTGACCTTTCACTTAATTAAATTTTTGAAAAATCCCATATAGGTCAAACCGAAAGGTCGAGGGATCAAACGCATGCACTCCTATGGATTTGTTGATTTGTTGCTTGCAGAGTGTGAGCGAGAACTTCGAGAAGCACCTTAAAATTAGTGTGGCTGTCTTCTTCAGTGTTTGCAGCCTGCACCAGTTCTGCGGCACTGCCGTCAGCGGTGGCGGTTTTCTAGCCAGCAACGCGCGTAAAGCACTGCCAAAGAAATGTCATAATCAGCCAGAAACGGCCTCGACCCTAACTTTAAACCCTAAATCACGGACCCAGTCAACTGTTTTTCTACATAGTAGGCTATAGACGGGAGGAAAGATCTAAATCAGCCGTAGCAGCTTCTCTGCCTCCTCTCTCTCTGGTCTCTATAGCAACCTGACTTAGGCTTCCTTCTCAACAAACCTCTCTGACTCATGCAGCGCTCGTGAATAATTCATTTACCGTTTACGATTACGGCTACGATTACGACCTAGAAACATGAAACTGGGCCAAAAGTTTAATGTAGGCCCCTACCACTTATAACCTGAAGAAGGAGAAGTAGAACAATTCGTAATTGTAATCTTGAAATTTCTACAGCGCCCAGAAAAAAGAGACAGCCACAGGTATGAAGCATTAGCTGATTAATGATTTCCTTAGACTCCTCGGCAGATAGATGAAGGCTGATTCCAGTCCTATCTCGTTTTATGGCTGAGTTTGCTAGGGGCGCTTAGTGGAAGAGAAATTCTAAACATCTTTTACCTTCCAACCTCTCGACTGACAGTCATTACAATATCAGCTGTTGTTGTTGATATTATTTACCGCCGCCATCATAATATGCTATAGCGCACATATTCAATTTACATGTATATAATAAGGAAGACGATTGGAGCGGTAGCTGGCATTATTGGTAATGCCAGGTTGGAAAGATTGCGTCGCCATCTCGTGAATCTTTCCTTGTCTCTGCTTACAACCGATGGTCGATGGGCGGCCTGAGGCTAGATACCACCTGTTGTGTTCACAGCCTCAAATAGAGCCAGTGTGATCACAAAGGTGGTTCTAACCTTTAGACACCCGATCTGTCCAGGTGAAGTCAAACCAGATTCAGCGCCTGCAAGCAATTATTTCAGTGAATAATTAGACACGATCAACCAATTAAGTCAACCAATCATTCAATCAATAATTCATTCATTTACATATTGATACCAATTTATCTAATAAGGTAAGATCCCCAAAGGTGTAGTTGGCTTCCGAAAGGTTAGACCAGGTCACAGGTCAGTTCAGATCAGCTGAGGTCAGTGTTAGGATATTAACACTAGGGACCTGCGTAGCTTCGATATTCGATTCGAAAAGAATCGGATGGCAGTGTTCGATTCGATTCGAAAATGACGTCATGATTCGAAAAACGATTAGCCTTTAACGCGCTTTGTTGTAAATTGTGAATTGGTAAACGTGTGATCCTGACATTAAAGTACGCGAATAAATTTGCTGAACATATAACCAGAAGAGAGCAGAGCAATTGGTTTTAATTTTTTAAAATATTTGTGTTATTTTAATTCTGTTGATTAACTTCATTTTTAGTTTAATTGGTTTTAAACTGCAGAAGAGTTATTAGGCCTACATTGGTGTATTGATAACTGTGTTACTGTGGTACGCCTGTGCTATCAGGTAGGCCCTAGACCTACGCACTGCATGAATATCAAACTGGTAGGCCCTATCCGCTGATTCAATTCGAGATTCGATTTCGAACTTTTACCCCCGATTCGATTCGAGATTCGATTCGACTGAAACTTGTGATTCGCAGATCCTTAAATGACGTGGTATGGTATGATTTTGGTGTGGCGCAAATTAATGCATTTAATCAGCTACAGCTATCGGAACGTTCCGAAGAGACTTAAAATCTCAAAATATTTGCGAGATCTTACCTATAAATAGTGAGTAATACATGTAAGTGTTACTTAGCATTCACAATTTCAGTATAATTCAAGCATCAGTTGAATTCTTATCGATTAGTCTTCAGAATCTTATTCTAGATTATAATCATGCTGTCTTCTCGGCTTGACCTCCCCGGATTCTGACCTGGCGCCGAAACGGATCAAACAACATGACTATTGTGGACTTGATTTGATATAATATCGCCGGTGAATAAGCTGGTTTCCCTGACGCGGCTTTTGTGGGCGCTGAGAAATCTCGAAGATTTACGTAAAGCTCATATACAACGACACCAGCCAGACAATATTATTCGGTAGGCCTGTGCTGGGCCATTGCTGGCTGTCTTTCTGCTCTTTAGTTTTAAATTGTAGCTGTGGTTTGTTTGTTATAAGCTTATTTTGATACTTTCTGACTTGACTATTCCTTGCGTATCTCGACAAGGAAGTTGTCGTTTTCACAGGACACAGGCCACAGGCCACTAAGATTCGAACCTTGGATACCGATATTAAATTAAGGCAAATACATTATCAGTCTAACCTGTGGTGCTATATCCATCAACCTTTTATATTTATGCCTACGCCGAAACTGTATACAAACATTATTGCTTGAAAACACGCCGAACTACCTTGATTTGCTTTTCAATAGACTTGCAAAATACCTTAAAAGTCTAAAAGTCTATTTCATTGATGCGGCTGATGATTGTGAAATGTTTAGCGCCAGCATATCGGAATTAATGGTTGGCCTTGCAGAAGAATCCGTTCACTTGGAATAGTAACAACTATTCCTGTAATTGCAATTAGCAACTTCTATTGCGCCGGTGTCTAATGCACTTGGCATAAACAGATGGAACACGAAAACCAAGCCGCAATCAGGTCATTATCCAGGCCTCCTATCAGAATATTCAAGCATTCTAAATCTGGATTTGGATTGCGAACGCGATTTTAAGAACGTTTAGAAATGCCTCAGCCTACAATTTATACGAGACCAGAACGATTTTAATACTTTACAGTACATTAGTGTATATTTAAATTATATTACATTACTTCATAGTATTTGCAAGAACGATTCAAAAACTTTACAGCACATTACGTGTATATTATATTAGATTAGATTACTTCATATATTATATTTGCAAGTAATTTCGAAAAAATTGCCTGAATAAGGTTTGCTCTTTAGAAATTGACGTATACGCGTATTCGTTCACCTCGGAAAATAAAGGTGCGATAATAATCAATTTTACCTGCGAGGTTACCTGTCCAGGTGATCCTACTGTCGACTCGTTGAATCGCATTCCTCCACCTTTACCACGACTCAGGCACTGCGGTTTTCCATGGCATGCAGTCCAGCGTTTCAGCCCGAAAGGCTGAAGAGGTATCGGCGGACTGGTTGAGACAGGAATCTTCGATTGTCCTTATCAGCGTAGAGCTGAGGCTGTGAGAGTCGTAACACGTCTTCGAATGTCACTGACGTTTCGAGAGATTTTATAGCGATCGCCGGAAGAGGTTTATAACGCGTAGCCATAGGAAACAGCAACGATACTTTGGCTGTAGCGCAGCCGGCCTATAATACACACACACACACACACACACACACACACACACACACACACACACACACACACACACACACACACACACACACACACACACACACACACACACACACACACACACACACACACACACACACACACACACACACACACACACACACACACACACACACACACACACATACAAACATGCCTACATACTATACATATATATATACATACGAGCCTCTATAGAACCTGTTTGGACTATGTGGGAAATGCAGCAGACAGAAGGACGGACAGACATACACACAAACATACATACATGCCTACATACATACAATACATACATACATACATACACACTTATATGCACACTTAGATACATACATACATGCATACATACAAAATACATATATACATACATGCATACACATGTGTAACCTAAATACACATGCATGCTTACACATGCATGCAAGTATATGCATGCATATATACATACATACAATCATGCATGCATACATACACATACATATATATGTATATACATACGAATATACAAGCAGACAAACATACCGGAAAGATGGGTGGAAAGCGGTCAGAGCGACTAACAGGCGCACAAACAGGCAAGCAGACAAGCGAGCACACAGGTAGAAGAAGAAAAGTGACAGGAAAGTGATAGGTGAAGAGTCACGCACAAAGACAGAGAGAGCGAAATAAGCATAAAAACATACAAACAACCAAACAGACACACAAGGGCACTTAAAAGAGACAGATACAACGAGAAAGACATCGAGAGATACAGCGAGAAATGGAAAGACACTTTGACGACAGAGAGAGAATCACAGAAAGACATCTAGAGAGACAGCTATAGAGACACAGCGACCGAGTCGGATACACACAGGGGAGGGAGCTAGAGGGACAGATAGAGAGAGAAGGTGTAGCAGAGCGACCTGAACAAGTCAAGGCACGAGCCGATCATGCCCGATATTGATCTCCATAGAGCATGCATGCACGGAGGGAGGGAGAGAGGGAGGGAGAGCGGCGAAACAACGCACTTGTGCTGTTCTATGCCTCCTACCTCCTCCCTCCTCCGTCTTCTTCGTTGCGTCCATACCACACACACACACACACACACACACATATATATACACACACACACACACACACACACACACACACACACACACACACACACACACACACACACACACACACACACACAGACACACACACACACACGAGCACAGGCGCGCAGAGCAGACTGAACAAACAAACGTCGCGTATCTCTCTCTCTCGATTGGAGTTCAAAATCAATATCGATCAGTATGCAACACGCCGAAGCACGCAACAGATATAGGCAGACTACGAAGCAGCTCTCCAAAAACCCACGCAATGCCTTCAACACACAGAGACAGACAGAGACAGACACACAGAAACACACACGCACACAGACACACATACGGACACACACTCAGCTTAATTATGGAACACCTATATAAGCTTAACAGTATATATGACTATGCACAACAAATATATATATTATACAAATACCTATAAAATTATATATGCATGTTATTATATACCTGTATATATAAATATATTACAACATGCATCGGAATAATCCTCGTCATCGTCATAATTATGATGATCCGTTTTAACAGAGGACGGGTTATAACCTGGAGCTATAGCATGTATCCTTAGGTTCATGTACACCGTGCACCGTAATTAAATATGTCTGTATGTTAAACATTTATACTTCTATCGCGACTTTTCCATCAGACATCAGAGGTCAATGAATGGTCTGTTGTATATACTATAATATATATTTATTACATGGCTAAAATAAGTGTCTGACGAGGCCATTCATTACCATAGCCAATGTATGACGTAGATTTAGGCTGTAAGATAGATGTATGTATACACAGCGGTTTAACTTGGAATTTTTATATACGTTCCTAAACGTCAGTGTTTGTTTAAACCTAAGCTATCCTGCGTGTTTAACTTTGGACAAGAACATGCAAGTTCCACCACACACACACACACACGAGCACACGCACACACACATACAAACATACACATACATGACATTGTGTGTATAGGTTATGTAGGCCTGTACGTGTGTGTGTATATGTGTGGTGTGTGTGTGTGCGCGCGTGCGTGTGTGTGGTTGTTCGATCAGGAGATCAATGTGGTGTATACGTCCCAACGTAGGCCTCACTGTTCGCTTGTATACATTCTCATGCATGTTAAATTTCCTTTTGAACTGAGGAGGTCACAAGAAGAGAAAATGAACTGAACGAAGGAACGAAGAGAGGAACGAGTGAATGGATTGATTGAATGGTTTTTTTGACTGCAGGTTGACTAACTGCACGTTCGATCGACTGATCGATTAAAGTTAGACTTGGGCCTTCGAAGATCGCCTTGAGATATACAACGCGCAGCAAAGATCTATCGAAAGTTCGATTAGGGCCTGACCACCTATAACACACGCACCCCTCCAGACCCTCCTCCCTCCCTCCCTCCCTTCGTCCATCCATGATCCATCACTCCCTCCCTGCCGCCCCCTTGCGGAGCCTTTGATGACATTTAACGTTTATGACTTCTATCTTCAACTTTCAATATATAGACAACGATTAAGAAGTCCCAGTTGTCGACAATTCATGGCCGAACTTGCGTCAGAACTATTCGCCATGCCCACACATGCAGACATACACAATACACATGTATGAATAAGTTAGATATTTATACATATATCTAAGAATGTATATATAAATATATATATATATATATATATATATATGTTAGAGAAATTTTTTGCTACAACTGTGATAGAGACAATCCCTGTTGTTATGGGATATAAACACTAGAAGATTATACGAGAATTAAAGAGAAGAGAGTTATGGATATAACGGTGGCCGACTGCATGGTTAGAGCGGTTGACCTGTAACGCGGAGAGAGAGTGCGGGTTCGATCCTCGTCCGGGGTGGTTACTGTGTAGGAACCGTGAGCAAGTCCTTCGCGCACTATATATTGCTTAATATAATTGCTTCTGCGCCGCCGAGGCGTGTGCATTTCTGAGCTTTGGGCAACCTGTGGAAGAAGGGCGATGTCAAAGGCAGTTGTATTGTATTGTATTTTATTGCATATAGAAGATAGAAATAGTTCTATAAAAGGAAAGAGGAACAGGAGGAAACAGGAAGGCTTGAATAACAGAGAGAAATCGGTCGACAGCTATGTAGTCCTATACAAATATCTGTTTGATATGGATTTTAATTAAAGTACCGTGAGAAAAGTAAAGGAAAAGCTTGTTTAGAATGAGTTAAACTTCAGATAGTGTATCAAGTTTGGCCGATCCCGAAACACGAACTGTTACACGACGTCGCTTATTTCAACCCCAATTTTATATAACTTATAGGTATTGCATTTGCATATGAATAATTATGTGCGCACGTTGGCATGATTGAGTCAGAGTGTTTACGTAGGATACTCAGATAAGGAAATAGTAATGACGCAACTTTGGACAATTTATAACACGATCATTTCCATATAGATCACTGAAGATAGGCCTACACCTGTCAATTAATCAATCAATCAAAGAAACTTGATATAGCGCCCCTTCAAGATATCTACTCGAGGCGCTCCTGGCTCAACCACGGCTGAAAAGAGTAGTTTTCAGAGAGGTATAAAATGCAGGTGAAGAGTTTAGGTGAAGAGTTTAATATACATACATATATACATACGGATAAAAAAAAGTAATGGAAAGACTAGGAAACTAAGACAGGTCACAAGAAATCCAGGGAAATGGCGTAGTTACAATATCTATGCAGTATATAGCAGCCCTGTAAGACGTCGAATGTAACTGCAGGGTGTTCAAGGCGTGAAGTCTGAGCCCATACATACATACATACATACATACATACATACATACATACATACATACATACATACATACATACATACATACATACATACATACATACATACATACATACATACATACATACATACATACATACATACATACATACATACATACATACATGCATACGTACATACATACATACATACATACATACATACATACATACATACATACATACATACATACATACATACATACATGCGTACGTACATACATACATGCATGCGTGCGATATACGTATACGTGCCTACATAAATAAATCATAAAATTCTCCTTAAAAAACTAGATACGAGGCGAGCAACTAAAATGGTTTACTAGTTATTTTGAAAATCGTCAACAGTGCGTCTGTTGCAATGGTGCATTTTCGGACTTAAGAGCAATTGACTATGGAGTGCCACAGGGATCTAACCTCGGCCCTTTACTGTTCCTCATTTATATAAACGACCTCCCCAATGTATCACCAATCATGTTTTTTATTTTATTTGCAGACGACACCAACGTTTTTTACTCTCACAGTTCTTTGCAAACCCTTACTCAGGTCATAAATACAGAGCTTACTCTAGTGGCGGACTGGTTTTCTGCTAATAGACTAACCCTTAACCTAGATAAAACAAACTTCATACTATTCAAATCCCATAGGAAAATGGGTCCCTCGGATGACTCGTTAAGATTATCCATCAATGGCATTCCTATTACCAAAGTCACCTCTACTAAATTTTTAGGTGTTCACGTGGACCAACATTTGACCTGGAAGGAACATATAAAAACTATTTCTAACAAAATTGCTAAAAACATTGGTATTCTAACTCGAACTGCATACTTATTGCCCTCCTGCATACGCCTAAAATTATATTACTCGTTGGTGTACCCCTATCTTACTTATTGTAATATGGTATGGGCATCTACTTATGATTCTAGACTACGGAGATTAATTCTATTGCAAAAACGTGCAGTTCGTATCATTGCGGGAGTTCCAAGGTGCGTTCATTCTGGACCACTATTTACTGACTTGAAGCTACTTAAACTAGAGCAGATTCGAACATTACAGATTGGCCTATTTATGTACCGCTATGAACATGGTTTACTTCCAGCATGTTTTAAGGGATTTTTTCATCTAGGATCCGATGTTCATACTCACTACACCAGAAACTTTAACTCTTATCGCCCCATATACGCACACACCAATACTCGCTTATTCTCCATAAAATCTGTTGGCTCCACAACCTGGAACATGCTTCCCTCTCACATACGTTGTGCCCTCCACCTACGGCACTTTAAAAAATGCTGCATGCCTACCTGATTAATGGAAATTAGCTATAACCTACCCTGCCGGATATTCTTTTTCACTGTTAGTTAAGGTTTTCGGTTTTTCTTTATATTTTCATAGTGTTTTGAATCGAGTTAATCATTTACTGTGTAATATGTACTATACTGTTTGCATTGCTGTACTAAACTTGATATTGCACTGTTTATCAAGGATTTAGCTTTAAATTCATATTTCTGAAATGTTGTTCTAGGTGTCCCTAGTTAGCGGGATCTTGATCCCTTTTGGGACTCCTCTTGCGGCCAATCCTGATACTTTATGTTGAAATGTTAGGCCCTATGTGTTTTTTCATTTGGCTTCAATAAAAGAGATTTGATTGATTGATTGATTGATTTAATATGCATAGTCACTACAATGTCATGAGTTGGCACTAAACTGGCCATCTGTCGCCGAGGATTGGGATTGGAGGCAGTGACATCCCGACTTAGTAGATTAGCAGACTGCCTGTATTGCAAATTTTTAGAAGCAAGGCTAATGGGCGTCATCGCCTGATGCATTGTTGTTAAATAACGGTGCTACATAAAGTAAACAAGGAATTTAAATTAAATATAGAGTGCAGATAAAGCCGTTCTACCCCAATGCTTATAGCTGCAAACCGGGCTATAAAATAGGCCATCTGCCGAATGCAGGAACTATGTTATTGCAGCATAGGCACCTGGCGAATATACGGAGAACTCATTGTAGTTTAGCTGACGTCGCTACTTTCCAGAAATGTTAGTTGCATTTAATTGTAATTGTAATTGTAAACTCGATATTTCTACAGCGCCCACAAAAGCGAAGTCGCGGGAACCAGCTTATTCACGGGCGCTTAACCAAAACAGAATCGATAGGCAGGGGGTCAAAATCCAGAGAGTCAGGCAGGCAGACAGTCAGACGGCTAAGGTGGATGATGCTTAGAGTTGAAATGGCGAGGAAGGTGAGGGAGGAGAAGGAATCAGGATAGGATTTGTGAAAAAGCGGTGTTTTCAGTTTTGAGTGGAAGACCTGTGGAGAGATAGCAAGAGGTGAGGTTTTGGTGAGTTCATAGGATGGATCGGATATTTAAGAAACTTAACTCAGTTCGTTGCCGTCGTCCTTTGTTGCTGTTGTTGTTTTTTCGTTGTTGTTACCGTTATCATCGTCAACGAAGAGAAGTTAGTGCTAGGTGAAAATAAGGAGGGGATAAAGGAAAAAGAGGCGGAGTTACAGAAAGAGGAAGAGCAGGAGAAGGAAGAGGTGGTGGATGAAGATGTAGATGAAAAGGAGTTGGAGAAGAATGATAAGGAAGTTGAAAAAAGGAAGAGAGTAGGAAGAGGCAGAAGAGGGTAATAACGGGAATCAACGAAAAGATGAGGAAGCTGAGATGGAGGAGAAGAAGAGGAGGAGGAGAAGGAGAAGGAGGGGAGGAGGAGAGGAGGAGAGGAGGAGACGACGAATGAGCAGGTGCAAGAAGACGACACAGAGAGTATTGGTTTCCTTCCTTCATCGTAGAATAACAGGTACTCGATGCCCGAGAGTAATTTGATGTCTTCGTCCATAGTCCAAAGATGAACGGAAACCGAATCCAGACACAGGAATTTGCATGTCAACCAAGCAACCATCCATCCATCTAACCAACCAACCAGCCACACACTCACAATCAACCAGCCTGCCAACCCGGCATCCTATACTACTAACCACACAAAAAACCTATACGTCATGAAACCGTGGATACTCGCTAGCACTTTCCTTTAACATCAGCCAATTATAGAAGAGGAGCAGTCCCTTAACATAGCCCTGAGGCAGCTATGGGCATGACGTGTTAGCGACTTATTATTCTTAGCCACGGCATATTAGGGCGGATGGCCAGTCCTCTCCCTCGCCGTCTTATCTTCCCACCGACAGTGTACTCATTATAGCTGAGTTTGCTAGGGGCGTAGGCAGAGGCGAAAATCTATACATAACTTGGGGGGGAGAGAGTACCTCTCGAGGGCCGGATTTTCTTTCCACCGACGGTGTGCAGTCAGTGTAGTCATCTTTGCTGAGTTTGCTATGGGCGCCGATGGAGCAGAAATCTCGAAACAAATTTCTGCCGAGGCGGGGATTTGAACCGCCGACCTCACGGTTGATAGTCCAGCACCCTCACCACTAGACTATCGAGCATCCCAACCTGGAGTTAGATACACACGAAATTTCACACTTTCGGGTCAAAGGTGCATATTGTGTGGAATATGACCTTTAACCCCAAAGGGATCTTAGAGCCTGAAAGTGACCCAGTCTACGGGCCAAGCGTACCATCCAACCGAGGAGAAAATGTAAAACCCATGCAGAGCCATTTGCATGACTCAACCAATGGAACCCAGATGCATACTCCAGCGGGCTACCGAAGCTAACTGCATGTGCCCCGGATGATACCAGCAGAGGCAGCAGCATCACCAGCAGCAGCAGCAGCAGGAAGCACGTTCTTTAGGAGATGCTAATGAGCCTCCTCTTGCTCGTCGATCTTCGGCTTCACCAGCAGCCGCAACAGATGCTCTTCTGCAGCATCTAGGAAACTGGGATAAAGGCAGCGGCACTCCAGCCCGACCTCCAGCCCGACCTCCAGCCTGACCTCCAAGCGCAATTACCCCCACCCTACACACACACATGCTAGCTGTATAGGCCAACATATATATGTATGCCCAAAGCTTTATGTATATACATAAGCCTAAACAAAAGTTAAGATGTATATTATATGGGCTTATAGGCGTCACATTTAAGGATAAATATATAAATATACATACGTATACGTGCATATATATATATATATATATATATATATATATATATATATACACGTGTATGCACGGATGCGTGCACATGTGTGCGTTTGTGTATATATAGTTGTGCGTGTATACGTGTGTGCGTGTTGTTTGAGTGTATCATACACAGACAGAGCCGAGCCTTTCTCTGTTAATATATAGGGGTAGAGATTAAACACATAGAGTGTATATAAATGCAATTTAAACATATAATGTGGATACACTTAAATACTAAACTCAGAATGAAGTCTGTGATGTATGGTGCACATTTAGGTGCCTATATATATATATATATATATAAGTCACTTGACCTATTGATTTATATATGTATATATATAGTGTATATTAGCTCTTCACATAAACGAATATATGTATATATATACACCTAACCAGAATTCGAATATTTTGTGTATATATACAAGTGCAAAGGCCTATAGGCATTATATATATATATATATATGTACATGCCCATATACCTATTATATATGCATATACCATGTATATATGCATAAATATATTAAGTGTTATATATATATATATGTACATAAGCTTATCATTCATTCCTTTTTCATCGTTCAGCTGTTCGGCGGTGTGAGGTCGGAGCTGAAGTGATGGAAGGAAGAAGGATGGTTTGGCTGCTGAGGCTGGTGTGTGTTGTGATTGCCAGATGAGAGATTCTGCAGGGAACAGCCAACCCTGTTTCTGCCACTTTAACAGAATCAGTATAAACACTGAACGTACATGTATGTGGATTCGCCTCCAGCTGAAGGGAAAAGGCAGAGGACGAGGCACTCGGATTAAACTAAACACAGGCAGGTAGGTAAGCAGCATGTGCAATTGTGCTTGCCTTTAGCACATAATTATTATAATACTAAGCGTCTGTCTTGTGCTAATGAAGATTACTTACTAACTAAAGCTCCTCAGCCTTTCTCTTCCTGTGTCGGAAACGCCTGAAGACTATCTTATTTGTTAGAGCCCTAGGTCGGGAGCGCCTCTGAATCTCTGAGTGGCGCTATACAAATGTTCAATTACAATTACAATTACAACTTATTTACTTACATATAATACTTACTTACTTACTTACTCTATTCTAATCTGAAAACTTATCTGGCGTCATTATCTCAATGCATGACGTTTTAATCAATGGTTCCTTTTTAGTTAAGATGCTTTCCGAAACCACTTGATTGATTGAAGACTAATCCATTGATTGGACGGAAACAAGCATTCGAGAATATTGTATTCTAAGGAAGTGTCTATATTGCTTCTTTGGCTTTAAATTGTTGCAGAACGATAAATAGTTATATGTTTGTACACGATCTGCAGGTTATAATTATCACAGACACACATACACACGCACACACGCACATATACACACACATAGACCTTATATTGTGATGCATGCAAGTTGTGTTCAGAACTTCAGAGGCATGCTTGCTGTCAATCAGTCAGTCAGTAAAGTATACTTTTAAACCAACAGCAAAAGTGGGATGCAAACTGTGTCTGATACAAATCTTAATTTGGAAGATTAAGTGTTGATGTCAAATAATAAATCCAGAACGACAACCAAAGTACTACCAATACCAGATTCACCTATAGTTTCCAAGTTATTATATAACTTATACCGGATTCCACAAGAAATTTTATAAAGTGAAAGTTACGGACACATATATTGGTACAGAAACACAGAAAAACTCTGTCAGACTTTCTGACACAGACGGTATATATATATATATGTAACCAAAATACTCAACACAAATTCTCCGCCTTCATGAATCAACAACCCGGGACCTGTAGAGTATATACTGAGGTATATACACAAACTATAGTCCGTATACATATTTGTCAGTGCATGGGATATCGCGACCAACTGCAGAGGGAGGTTCAGCTCTTGGACGATGTCTGTCAATGCTCATTTGTATACACTTGCATCAGCACCGGATGCTCATGTGCTGCTGTGAGACCGGATTCAGAGCCTGGCAATGATGAATCTATAGTGCAATCAACTGAAGCCAAATCAAATTCCAGTAATATTGCACCTCGACTATACTGAATATTTATCTGACTGTTATATAGACATCTATATAATATATACGCATAATGCATCATAGGCGTTATTTATATAGCGCCTTAAAGTATGAACCGCTCAAAGGGAAGATACAGCGTTCTATTTAAATACATGTGCTATTCTGGTATTGCAATAATATTATGCAAGATGCTATTTCTGGTTCAGTATGCAAGCCATCGTCTGTCCGCATGTTCTTCCGTGCCTCTGCCCCTCTCTCTGTGTAGGTGTTTGTGTGCGTGTGTGTCTGTCTGTCTATTTCTTCATTACAAGTTTGTCTCACACGAAATCTGCCCAGGAATGTATACGGATGTATGATGAGGGCCATAGGCAGTAATAGGCACCAACAGATCTGGATGGATATGTGGCAGATCATGAATATAGGCACATGCATTTATAGATATTAACATACAAATGTATGGTCCTACATAAATTTTGAAGTTTTAATGCAACCAGAGAAAAAAAATATATATGGCATACAGCCAAACATATATGTAGCCTGGTATACCGTACGCCGTATACGGCACAAAGATACACAAAATGAATACCATCAGACTTACATGCACATGCAGATATATTCAGGAACTATACTGAGGCATATATAGGCTATATATATAACATATACATGCAATACATACATGCATATACGATGATATTGCATATAAAAATATATATGTAAATAGTGTCATCTAAGGTAATTATGACGGATGCATGTATAAAATGGATTTTAACTGACATTTATCTCTGATCTGCCAAGTTGATCCGAATATGAAACTGATTATTGCAGTGGTCAACAGCAGAAGAACAACCACATGGAGACTGACAGACAGACAGACAGACGGACAGACTAACAGACAAATCAGACAGAGACATTCGTCGCATTCAGCCAAACTATAATTATGCAGCTCTGGTATCATCAACCGTTAAATACGCCACAATCCATGCATTCACCCAGGATATGTCATCCTCCTGTGACCTCCTCTGCACAAACACTTCGATACCTACATAGCCTACAGTGAATATATATATTATTATAAAGTTTGCAATATATAAATCGCATTCATACAGATAGCCATACATTTGCTAATACATAGTGTATGATGGATTATGTATAATGGGTTTTGAAATACGGAGTCGATTTGGCTGTTGCTCATGTTCATGGATAATATGCATGACTGCGTGTGCAGGTATACGTATTGGAAGCTTTGCTAATGGGCTTCAGTTGTGTGTGTATGTGTGTGTGTGTGTGTGTGTGTGTGTGTGTGTGTGTGTGTAGATGTGTGTGTAGATGTGTTTGTAGATGTGTGTGTAGGTGTGTTTGTGTGTTCCATTGCAGTTAACATATGTATTGTAATATGGCTAGGCCTATAGTTGGTTCTTATACTATACAAATATACGGATTCCGAGGCTCGAGTTGGAATGCTTATTATTCTATTAAGTGAGATATATCTTAGCGGAGATAAGGAAGAAGGGTTAACGCCAAAAGGAGGGAGTTTCTGGGCCAATGTAGTGTAGTGAATATATATATATATATATATATATATATATATAAATAAAGTGTGTTGAAAGAGATTTTGTAGTATATATATATATGTTTGTATGTATGTAAGTATACATGCATGCATGTATACTCTTTGTATACGCATTTCACATCCTTTCCTGCTTTCCAGATTCTTTCTTTGCTCTTGGTTTTGTTTCCATGTTCTTTATTTGTCGCTCTTGTTCCTGCTATCCCGGTTGTTTCTTTTATTGTTCTATAGTTCCTTATTTATCTTTTCTTTCTTTCTTTCTGGTTCTTGTTCCTGCAGCTTTCCCTTTTCTATCTTTTTTCTTTTTCTGCATCCTCTGTTCTTTCTTCTTTCGCTTCGTTCCTGATTTACCTGCTCTTTTTTCTTTTTGTTCTTGCTTTTCCTGTTATTTCTTTGTTTCCTATGTATACATGCCGAAATTTGTAATAGGTGTATCAGTATTCAAGTTTGTCACGCATCAACGAAGACATGGTGTTCAATATATATGCATTGCAGAGCAACAAGAATGTGGCGATGTCGGCCCGAGCATAAATTCTTGGGGGTGGGGTTGACTCCAGCCAGTGGTTAAATTTCTCATCCAGAGGTGGTGGATTTTCGAATTCTTGCAAATCTAAAGCCTATAAGCCTATCTGACGAATCTATAACCGATACTCGCTATTTGCTATTCGGAAAACACATGAAATGTATGAAACAAGAATCATATGGTATACATTATTGTAACAGAAACACATTTAGGTGACGGGTTTTCTCTTTTAGGTGGCGGATGTTATGGTTTAGGTGGTGGATCTCAAATCCGAAGCAGGCCTACCAACAGCTCAGATCCTGCGAGATTATCTGGATTTAATCGGTCACTCCAGCGTCGTTCTATACTCCTTGAGCTAACCGTGCACGTCACTGCGTTCCTGCTTTCGACGCAAAAAAGTTGCCATTGGATGGGATCCACACACGATTCCATGGCTTAGCCACACCTTATGACAACAAAGGCCTTTGACGTAGGCAGAAATTACTTTGCACTACAGCTGCAGTGTCAGCATTCGTGCGGCATAATTGGCCTACATCTCTAATGGCCGTTGCATGCTATCTCTGTCTATGCACAGTGACCGTTCTGTGTGCTACATGCAGAAGGTTCAATATTGGCGGCTTCTTTAAGTGAGGTAACACTATTAGGGAGTGGTTCAGTATAGTCAATTTAATTAATGAAATAAAACATTGGCATGCCAAAGAAATAAACTTTTAGCGAATAGAACAATTAACTTAAATATAAAACTATTATGGTGTATTTAAATACGGTAGCAATTATTACAAAAGCCTATCCAATGAAGCCTTGTGGCCTGTCCGCCGCAAGAACAGTCTTTCAGGCCGGACTGCAGTGAGCCATGGGTGTTAAGTGTTTTGCGACTTAATAAGGGAGCGGCTGGTCAGTCCTCGTCCTCATTGTCTCATCAACCCACCGATCAGCACGATCATACGGTCAGCATACTCATTATAGCTGAGTTTGCTACGCATATTAATTATAGTCCATATATGCAAAACTGTGGTCTACAATGTCTTTTAGGCTATTTTGGCTGTGTCTCTAACGCATTCTTATATGGTATGGGAGACTGCGAGTCTATAGTACTAATGTTGCCCCAAGTTTCAGATAAGGAACCTACAGACGTGCACAGGAGAGATTATAAGACCTATATCACAATAAGTTACAGAGCAACGGGTGTTAAAGGGCCGGGGCTTGAAATCCGAGATCGATGTATATATATATCGGATGGTCCACGAAGGATACATTTATTTGCATCTGACTGGCGGTATACCGTAATCGATTTGTCAAATGGTTCTAAGATGAATTATTGAGTAATAATTATTGTAAGCCATTCTCTCTTGCCTCTTCTCTGCCTACAATGGCATATTATGTATCCTATAGTCTATAGATGCTACTCATTTTGGACTATATAAATGTACATATATATATATATGTGTTTGTGTGTGTGTGTGTTGTGTGTGTGTGTGTGTGTGTGTGTGTGTGTGTGTGTGTGTGTGTGTGTAGACTATATATTGCATCATATAATTATAGGAATGCATAGGCGTGGTTTAGTTTCGGGCAGTATGGTGTGTCAACTTACTGTTGATACGTAAGCTGTCGTGTTTACCCTGAATGCAACACGTGTATAACCTGTTACAAGATTTGCAATGTTCCATCTCAGCGTCTGTCTATATAGGAGCACAAGACCAACACCCGGATAGAGTTAGCTTATGTTGGCGAATATATATATACACATCTAAATGTACACATACAGATGTTTATATGTACATATAATACATGTACACACGTATAGGCCTAATTGTGTGTGCGCATGTGCATATAATATGTTTGACCTACTTATACAATCATGTCCGTTTGACGAGGATGTTATGCGACATACAAGTTGACTGAACCTATCCTGTTACGCTGAGCTGTACACAAACTTCAGCTGGATATAATTATACGCGATACAGCAGTACGGAGTTAGTCTATATAGGCATAGCTGTAGGCATATAATTTGTACCTATATGGCGCTATCACATTCCTATGGTAGTGCATAGTTTTATTGTACAGCGTGGTACTAATCTACTAATAAATCCCTATTATACTCGGCAATTCAGCCGTGATTTCTTGCGTATAGACTTACAGCGGGAAATGCTATAATCTATATATAGGGTGGATTATTATCACAGTGTAGGAAACGTTAGTTCAAGACGGATTTCCTTCATCATGATGAGTAACGTTTAGAAAGTTATCTGCTTCAGCATCTGGTCACACCCATCGATGAGGCTGCAGGGATGTCCTCGCTGTACAGGTCATTTCAAGCTCGGTATTATATCGTATCGTATCGCCATCTCCATACATCCGGGTGGCAAGAAATTTTGACACGCTATTTGCTGAAGATAATAAGTTACTGCGCAAGCAGTTTTTGCCAGCTATATGCTTTCGGAAAAACTTAGGAAAACTAGTTTTATTCTACTGGTTAGCTTAAGTATCTGTCTCGTACTGTCGTACATGCATGGTTCAAGTAAATTATGAGCATTATAGAACACAGGTTGAGTCTGTAGATATAACTGTAATTGTGTGTATAGCTGTAATAACTTCAACTTATACGGCTGCGTTAGTAGCGAGACGCGTTATTTTTTAGGGGCTTCAGGAGGCTGTCAGTGCAAATGAGGTTAGGCAATTAATACAATAATCAAGTGTTTTGGACGCATTGAGTGTCTTTCTTCCTTCATGTTTGTAAATGTAAATTATTCGTCTGTTGACTTGTGTTTTTGTTTTCGTTCTTTCAAACAGATTCTCTCAGCAAAGATGCTAAGATCCGGATTTTATGTCGGGAATTAATTAAATCACGGGCTGAGAAGTTGACCAGGATCGAGTGACCCACCGACACGCAGCACGGATTTATAATGCACGGATATTTAGTTGTTCCAGAAATGTTCACTTTTGCATCCTACTAAGAAATTCCTTCTGATGTATAAGCTGGTCTTGAAGAGTCGCCATCTCTACAGATTCCTCCAAGAATGCAGGACGCCTTCAGACCTTATGTTATCATTGTGGATTAAAAGGTCATTCGCTGGGAAAAAGTAAGGATTAAAAACTCTGCATTTAGTCAAATGTTCATATATATATATTATAGTGCCATCACATGTACTGATCGTGAAAACCGAGGAGCGAGCACTTTAAGGGAATACCACGTCTTTCATTAGGCGTATACCACTTATTCATGAAATAGGATTATGATATGAGTAGGGTATACTTATTCGTGAAACAGAAGCTTCTTCGGAAAACACTGCAGGCTTATTCATCAGACAAAGAGCCGCAATTGTGCTTGTTCGTGACTGCGAGTCTCCTTTAATTAAATATAACTTATTCAGCAAATAGAAACTGTTTGAGAAGTTGGACTGTTTCCGAATTAGACGTCGTTTGGTAAATCTAGTACTGATTAATTATAAACAAACCTGCAGGATTACTTTCGGTCAATTTCTTGATCCTGGCTAATTGATTCGTATTCGCCGTCACCGACTGCGTCTAGAATGGCTGCGTTGATGTCCGAGAGTACCCGACTGCCTGTCCTTGTTTCTCACACAGGCCATCCAGAAAATTTCGCCAGTGTAATTGCCCTCGGTCCCAAGGTACTTCCGGATTCTCCACCAACGCTACGTTGTGAAAGTTCCGACGTAGAACCGGAAAAATCAGCTACGACTTCTTTGTCGAACAAGGGTGCTACGTCTGCCTCGAGTAGTTCTTCAACGGACAAGCCAACTCTAATCACAGACACTTCTGCTGACCTAAGACCATCGAACGGGGCAGAGGGAATGCAGCGGAACAGCAAGGAGTTGGACGAGGACGATGAGGGGCTAAGGGAGCTCCAAACGGACTACGAGCGGCGCAGAGAGGAAAGGAAGAAGGAACAAGACCTGGCCGCCTTTGAACGCCAGCGTCTCGAAGAGATCTTTCGGATATGCAGCGAGTACGGTGATAAACAGGAAGCACCGAAGGATTCGTCGACCAGACCAGTCGTCGATGAAAGGAGGGACTCTGGATCTTCGTCAAGAAGCAGCTGGGGGTCGAGCATGAAAATCAAAACAAACGGTTCATTGACATCATCTTCGATTTACAATCGACGTTCGGATGACGTAATCGCGTCTAACGCAGATAACTACGTCAGTGACGCAACGAAACAGTCCAATGGCAGAGCAGAATCCAAAAGTTACGTCATAAATGCACCGAAACCGTCCAATTGCGATGCAGTTCCCCATCCATACATAAAAAACGCACCGAAACCATCCAATCATCTAGCAGAAACCGATCCCGTTAAATCGCGAACATCTGAAACCGGTTCAGACCGGAATGTCGGTAAAAGTTACGCGCGCATTTTGAAATTATCGAGCGATACGTTGGATATCAACAACTGGAGCAAACCGAACGGTTTTGAAACGAGACTATCCTCGAAGGGTTCGGATCTAAGCGATGCGTTGAAGATGTCTTCCACGGATTTATCAGACGGTATCGACGATGATAATATCAGTACGGATTGTTTCCTTGAGGAAACCTTTTCAGTAGGATCCAGTCACTGTGAACATTCTTTCCAGACAACGCCCCCAACTCTGAACGGAAATCGGAATCGGTGCAATGGAAATAGAAACTCACCGTACGAACCGGCGGAAGCATTATCGAAGCGCCTTGAAAACAAGAATTCTCACTGGACTTCGTCCGAATCCGGACTTGGACACCAATCCAGAGAAAACCGGTATCAGGTATGTTAGAATTGCGGCTGTTTAAAGCCTATTAGCGTGGACTATTGGGTTGAAGCCGAAGCTCTGTGTATACCTATGTATTCAAGTTGGATCCCGTTTTCCTTGTGTCTCAGTATTCGTGTCTTTCTTAACTTGCGCTTTCCTTGGTTCTTCGTTATCATTCTTTGTCTGTCTGTACCCAAAGGTCCCTTCTCTTTCTTTGTTCTTCTACGCTTCTTTTTACTCGGTTTCTCCGTTCAGCGATGAGCCGATGACACATCTTTTTGAATACCTACACAGAAGTTAACCAGACTAAAAGAGAACTTGAGAACGAGAAACACGTTTTATTGGCCTTGGTCACATTAGAGTTTTCTTTTATCAGATACATGTGAGCCTATTACTTAAGGGATCTATTGAGTATACATTCCCGTTGTGGTCAGTAATTATTAATGGCAGCATAATTGTGTCCATCTCGGAAGGAATCAATTAAAATTTAATGTTGTGTCTTGTTTCCGCTGACATAATTGTGGCTAAAACGATCAATAGAGTCCTCTAACTGGGGCCTATACACACACAGACAGGCACTTATTATACAGCATCCAGTAATATCACACATCCACTATTGAATATATCTGACTAAAGCGACTTGTTTTAGCCCAAATCCGGATAATTATGTGAACGAATCAATATAGATACGAATTCTTTCTCGCCAGATTAGTGTCTGAGGGAAACAGACGTTAGCAGGAAAACAGAGAGCGTTATCAAACTGATTCTCGTGTAATTATGGGAAATGCCTCTGGCGAAGATCAGGGAGTCGTTTGGGTGGAGGCTGCTCGGCCATCTCACCAATAAACCTCACACCCAAACATCATCATTGGGCAGTATACGTGATTAAATTAATCACAGTCCAGCGGATCGCGTGTTTATTGGTGATGCCACATGTGCTATACAGTCATGCAATTAGGTCGTATAACTTTGTATAGTATAGGTCCTATATCACTTGAATAGAACGCTGCAACAGTTATGACATGTAGTATTCATTGCATCTCGTCAGGGCAGTTCCGGTCTAGACAGGTGCTCGACGATTAGTCATAAAGTTTCTGTAGAGTGTCACACTCAGAAGCGACTTCTAACTGATCTGATAGCGCTCCTGGCATATCTAACAACTCATTGGACAGCATCCCATCTAGGTACATGTTTTGTCTTTTATACTATGGCATGCATATTTTTTATATGCGTGAGTCAAAGCGACACATGGTTCTTTCCCCCAAAATAAAACCGCTGAAGGGTAATAGCGTGAAACGGTTTCTGAGAGGTTAACGCGTCATGCACAGCTGTTCACCTCTTGGACCTCGGTTCGAATCCCGAGTCAGTCACGTAAAATTGACATAGATCACATTGACGTGGTGACAGGCTGACACCAACATTATTAGAAGAACAGTTTGAAGTTCTGAACTGAATCCATTTCATGAGTCCTCCCAACAAACTATAGACTCCCGGTCTCGCCCTGTTCCGCTGCGCCCGAAGCGATGGACCCGCTGCATCCCCTTCTCATGGACTCTGCCTGTGGGCATTCACGTTTGTATTTATGCGGCTGTAACCAATCTATAGCCCACAAACCCATCGGCTGACCCATTTAGATAATACGCTTACTATAACAGACGCCCATGGCTGACCAGTGACCACAGCGAATAATATTATTCGTCGCAATGATATCAGTCATTATTCTCAATTGCGCAGCGACGCAGTTACTAATTGCGCCAAACTAAACGTTTTCCTGCTGTCTACGTGACCGTTTTTCAAGGCCAATGTAGATTGCCATGCTCTGCATTTAGTCTGCCAAATGCCATCTGCCCATTTTTTATAATGGTTAGCGTGCTGGTCTGTCAACCGCGAGTTCGACAGTTAGAATCCCCTTGTTATAGGCCTAACAGTGTCTCCTAGCAAACTCGGCTGTGAACTAAGTACATGACAGCACATTGTTGAAGGTCGAAGGAAGAATGCCGCCGTTAAAAATTCACACCCACCTTTACCTCTCCAGAGTGAAAAACCTATAAATAGGAATTATAAGTTAAAGGGGAAAGGCTTCCTGGTGGAGACGATACGAATAAGTTAATGGAAGATTAACCAATTTGCCCTTCGTATCCTGTTCTTCTCTACCTGATGCCTGTGAAGTAAATTTGAACGGTCCACGAATCTAAAGCTATTATGGCATATATATATATATATATATATATATATATATATATATATATATATATATATATATATATATATATATATATATATGTACCATTACAACAACAAAAATGTGTACAGTGTATTTATATATTGTATATCATATAATGTTTGAGTGTGTATTACTTGTGGTTTTCGTTGTATTGATCGATATTTTCTTCTTTAACTGTTTGTGAAGAAATCGGTCGAAGATGCGAAGGAGAGGATTCAGATTCTTCGGCTCAGGATCATCGACGTCAAGAACTTGGAAGAGAAGACTATTAGCGAGATAAGTATTGTAATATTATGTAGGCCTAAGCCTACTATTGTATACATGAAAGCTTATCATTATATATCTAGATATAAGTCCCTATCAAGACAACTGCTTATATAGCACGTTTTCTTGACTCTATAAAACGCTGGGCACACGACTAGCCTATGTAATGGTCTAAAGTGTTTTAAAGGTAGTTTTAAGATGTAATTATGCTAAAAATAATTAAATGCACTGATACGCATATGCAATGGAAATCTGTTCCAAGACCAGGTCCATGACAGGACAAGGGTTCGAGTTGAAGAAGAGCAGCCCCTTAAGTTATAACCGCGATAGGCAACCATGGGTATGAAGTGGTAGATGCTTCATTTTCTTAGCCTCGGTATATGCGGGCGGTCGATCAGCCCTCTCCCTCACGGCCAGGTCTTCCCATCGGTAGCGTACGGTCAGTTTATACACTATCGCTGAGTTTTTGAGGGGCGCAGGTGAAGCCGAAATCACGAAACAAATCTCTGCCCTGGCTGGATTTGAACCCCGACCTCTCGAGTGACAGTCCAGTTCTCTAACCACTGAAATATCGCGTACCCCTCGAGTTGATATAGACCTAAAGAGTGCGGCAGCTGCGTATACCTTCGTTACCGCCTCGTAGGCAGAAGAGGGCAACTATCGGCGATCTGGTTGACTCTAAACTGGAACACCCGTAACTTCCTATTGCGTGAAGTGTCTCCTGGTTCTTCTGCATCTTGTCTACATCTCTCTCTCTCTCTCTCGTGATACCTGATGCGTCATTGTGTGCATTAATTGCGTGTGTATCGTTTGGATATGATGTTAAGTCCAGGTCTCTCGATGTGAATGTATCCTATGGTTGCTATGAAAATACATCATCCTCCACCGAAACTTAATAATAGTCTCCCGCCCATGGTTATCAGTGTGTTGACGTCAGTCGGGTGACTTCCGTCAACTGTCAAAACCTCAGACAAGTTTATGACGAAGACCAACGCTGGAATTAAGGCGTTCGGTTTCTTTGCAATTAACATCTCGCAATTTGGATCACGAGCTAAAAGTCTGTCTGTCCACGTGAGTCGTGACTGTGATTCACTTGCGAAAGTCGTCTGTAGCCTGTAGTTTGTAGCCTCTATGTGCGTCTCAGCGTCTGTGTCAGTTTAAATGTCTCCGTGTTTGTTTGTTTTTCTGTTCGTTTCTGCGTCCATGTCTGTATACAGCCCTACATGCATACACGTAAGTAAGTATATTCTTTATTAAACCAATTGCATATCCGCACTCTGGTTTACATACATCTTAATAACAATGAACTGTCAATTTGAGTACAATATTCTAACGTATCATTGCAACTTAGCATTGTGTTTCCACCTGTCCGTATATATATGTTTCCGCCCAATCATTCCGTCCATCTGTCATGGGCTCCTGCAATTGATTCCAATCCGATCTGAATCCAATTGAAGCCATTTTCAAGTGATCTGTTTCTGGTTCCACACTCAGGCGGAACTGGAACTGCTGCAGTGGGAGTATCGTACACTGATAGAACAGCTGCAGAGGGAGAAAGACAGAATGGCAGTCATCAATCATCAACAGATGGAGCTGATCTTCGAGGCGGCAAAAGAAAGAGAAGAGGTCAGAGGAAAACCAGGAGGAGGATGTCTAATGACCGCTCACTTAACCTTATCCTAGTCAGAAATATGATGTGATGAAAGAAAGGTCAGATAAATAAAGTAAGGCAAGGTAAGGTATGGTTAGGTAAAGGGTAACCCAAGGTGAGCTATGATAACTTAGATGAAGTAAGGTTAGGTAAGTTACAGTAACGTAGGTAAGGTAAGTTAGCATAAAATAAGACCATGTAAGCTGGTAATCAAAGTAAGTTTGTTCAGATTAAGGTAAGATAAGACTAGGTAAAGTGAAGACTACTGTTAGGTCATTAAGATTAAGGTCAATATGAAGTGAGGTAATGTAGTATAAAGTAACGTAAGGTAAGACTGCCGTATTAACGTCCCTCTATTGACATTCTATTGTTGTTTCTACGGCGGAACCCAAGCATCGGACGACTCTTCGTAATCGTAATCGTAAACTCAAAACTTCTAAAGCGCCGCTCGAAAGCCTAGCGCAGGGCACCAGCTTATTGACGAGCGCTGCGTCGCTTCGAGGGATTGTCCAAAGGGTTGTCAGAAGGTGGTCTGAGTCCGGTTGCCAGGTGGTCAGATTAGCGAGGTGGGTGTCTTCAACACAGATGCTGTGGCTCTTCACTCTTGGGTTGAAACTCTTTTGCCTAAAACGCAAAAACAAACCAAAAGCGATCCATCGAGAGCACTCCTTGTCAGTGTAGTGTAATGTAATATGATGTAAGCCTCTTCAATAGTTTGAAGCTTTCTAAGGTCTGTCCATGAAGAAAAGAAATTGATGCAGAAGGTGTACGTACANATCGATAAACTTCCTGTTAGACTGTTTCCCTGCCACGCATTATAATTTTATAGCATAAAAACCATCTTGCCCCACAAACAACTTGCCCCCACGCCTCCTATGGTAGATTATTATTGTAACAGAAGCATATTTAGGTGACGAGTTTTCTCTTTTAGGTGGCGTATCTCATGTTTTAGGTGGTGGATCTAAAATCCGAAGTACCTACAGCTCAGATCCGGCGAGACCTAGGCCTAACTGGGTTTAATCGGTCACTCCAGCCTCGTTCTATGTACTCCTAGAGCTAACCGTGCACGTCACTGCGTTCCTGCTTTCGACGTAAAAAGTCGCCATTGGATGGGATCCACAGATTCCACACACGATTCCATGGCTTAGGCGCTTAGCCACACCTTATGACAACACAGGCCTTTGACGTAGGCTGAAATTACTTTGCACTACAGCAGTATCAGCATTCATGTGGCATAATTGGCCTACAGCTCAAATGGCCGTTGCATGCTACCTCTGCCCATAGTGACCGTTCTGCGTTCCAGAGAATTAAGGTTCAATATTGGCGGCTTCTTTAAGTGAATTAACACTATAAGGGGGTGGTGTTAACAGTAAATTTAATTTATAAAATAAAACATTGGCATGTCAAAGAAATAAACTTTTAGAAAATAGAACTTAAATATAAAACTATTATGGGGTATTTAAATACGATAGCAATTATTACAAAAGCCTACAATGAAGCCTTGTGGCCAGTCCGCCTAAAGCGCAGTCTTTCAGGCCAGACTGCAGTGAGGGCCAGCCATGGGTGTTAAGTGTTTTGCGACTTATTTAGGGAGCGGCTGGTCAGTCCTCGCCCTCATTGTCTCATCAACCCACCGATCAGCACGATCATACGGTCAGCATACTCGTTATAGCTGAGTTTGCTATGCATATTTAGTTCATAGGCATAACTGTGGTCTACACGGTGATTCAATAAAAAGTAAGCCAAACTTTATAAACAAATATTAAAACTTGAACTATAGGCTTATTTTAGTGATAATATTTTCAAACTAAAATATGCACAGACTTACTTTTTTATTTTAATGACTTCCGGTTTATATATCCTGCTCAAAAAGCAGACGATAATACGATAGAAAACATAAACAAGAAACTAGCAATTTCCGAAAAAATGCCTTTAGTAAAGAAGATTTACACATGATAAAAGGTTTGAGGGAATCCAAGAATTACAGCAGCCGTCAATTTCTACAAGAGTTTCCAGAAAAACATTGGACCAGAAGCGGATTAGATAAATTGCTTCGAAAAATTAGCGTTACAGGGTCAGTCGACCGCGTCATTGGTAGTGGCAGACGAAGGTCAGCGCGCACTGAAGAAAACGTTGCCCTTGTCGACGATGCTGTTGCCCAATGGCGCCAGCGCCTCCAGGCTTGCGTGGAAGCAAAAGGAGGACATTTTGAACACCTCCTTTAATTAAATAATCAAACCATACTACAGAGAGTTTCTTCACAAAAATATTAAATACTGTTTTCATGTTAGAAGTACTTATATGAAATACAAAGTTTGGCTTACTTTTCATTGAATCACGATGTACAATGTCTTTTAGGCTATATTGGCTGTGTCTCTAACGCATTTTTATATGTTAGGGGAGTTTATGTTACTAACGTTGCCCCAAGTTCCTAACAAGGAACCTACAGACGTGTACAGGAGGGATTACAAGGCCCATGTCACAATAAGTAACAGAGTCACGGGTGTTGGGGGGATTGAAACCTTTGCTCGATATATGGGATGGCCCACGAGGGATAAATTTATTGACATCTGACTGGCCATATAGGCTAATCGATTTGGCAAAGGGTCCGATTTTAGATGAATGAGGTAATACTGTAAGCCATTCTCTTCTTTTGCCTCTTCTTGCGTGCAATAGCATGTTATATATATATATATTGTATAGAGATGCTACTCATTTTGCATTATATTTAAGTGTATATATATATATATATATATATTACATCATGCATAGACGTGGTTTAGTTTCGGGCAGTATAATGTGTCAAACTGATGATACATATATTAAGCTGTTGTGTTTACCCAAATGCAACACGTATACGCTGTTACAAGATTTGCCATTCTCGACCTCAGCCTCTGTCTAACAGGAGCACAAGACCCACACCCGGATAGAATTATTGCAAAAATATATATACATAATTATACATGTATACACATTTGTATGTGTATATATGTACACATGATACATGTGCACACGTATAATTGTGTGTGCGCATGTGCATATAATATGTTTGACCTACTTATACAATCATGTCCGTTTGCCGAGGATGTTATGCGACAGACAAGTTGACTGAACCTATCCTGTTACGCTGAGCTGTACACAAACGTCAGTTGGATATACTGTATACACGATACAGCAGTATGTATACGTATACTTAGTCTATAGGCATAGCCGTAGGCTTATAATTTGTACCTATAGATGGCTATATGGCACTATTACATTCCTATGGTAGTGCATAGTTTTATTGTACTGACACATTCTTGTGGTACTAAGCTGCTAATAAATCCCTATTATACTCGGCAATTCAGCGGTGATTTCTTGCGTATAGACCTACAGCAGGAAATGCTATAATCCACGTTGGATTATCACAGTTTAGGAAACGTTAGTTCGAGACGGATTTCCTTGATCATAATGAGTAACGTTTAGAAAGTTATCTGCTTCAGCATCTGGTCACACCCGCCGATGAGGCAGGGATGTCCTCGATGTATACAGGTTATTTCAAGCTCGGCATTATAGACCAACGCCACCTCCATATACATCCGCGTGGCAAGAAATTTTGACACGAAATTTGCTGAAGATAATAAGTTACTGCGCAGGCAGTTTTTCCCAGCTATAAGCTTTCGGAAAAACTTGAAATTATACAGCAGCGTTAGTAGCGAGCTGCGCTAATTTTTAGGGACTTCGTGTGCACGCTGTCAGCAGTTACTGTCAGAGTGTCAGTGCAAATGAGGTTAGGCAATTAATACAATTCAAGTGTTTTGAAGGTTGAGTGTCCTTCTGGCTTCATGCTTGTAAATGTAAATTGTTCGTTTGTTGACTTGTGTTTTTGTTTTCGTTCTTTCAAACAGATTATCTCAGCAAAGATGCTAAGATCTGGATTTTATGTCGGGAATTAAATCACGGGCTGAGAAGTTGACCAGGATCGAGTGACCCACCGACACGCATCACGGATTTATAATGCACGGATATTAGATGTTCCCCAAATGTTCACTTGTGCGTCCTGCTCCGAAATACCGTCTGATGTGTGTTGATCTTGAACAGGCACCATCTCTGCAGATTCCTCCAAGAATGCGGGACGCCTTCAGAGCTAATGTTATCATTGTGGATTAAAAGGTCATTCGCTGCAGGGGAAAAGTAAGCATTAAAAACCCTGCATTTAGTCAAATGCTCATATATATTATGGTGCCATCACATGTACTGATCGTGAAAACCGAGGAGCGAGCACTTTAAGGGAATACTACGTCTTTCATTAGGCCTACCACTTATTCATAAAACAGGATTATGACATGAGTAGGGTCTACTTATTCGTGAAACAGAAGCTTCTTCGGAAAACACTGCAGGCCTAATCATCAGACAAAGAGCCGCAATTGTGCTTGTTCGTAAGTGCGAGTCTCTTTTAAATATAGGCTAACTTATTCAGGAAATAGAAACTGTTTGAGAAGTTGGACTGTTTCCGAAATAGACGTCGTTTGGTAAATCTAGTACTGATTATAAACAAAACTGCAGGAGTATACTTTCGGTCAATTTCTTGACCCTGGCCACTTGATTCGTATTCGCCTTCACCGACTGCGTCTAGAATGGCTGCGTTGATGTCCGAGAGTGCCCGACTGCCTGTCCTTGTTTCTCACACAGGCCATCCAGAAAACTTCGCCAGCGTAATTGCCCTCGGTCCGAAGGTACTTCCGGATTCTCCACCAACGCTACGTTGCGAAAGTTCCGCCGTAGACCCGGAAAAATCCGCTACGACTTCTTTGTCGAACAAGGGTGCTTCATCTGTGGAGAATGTTCCTCCGTCTACCTCGTGTACTTCGTCAACGGATAAGGCTACTTTAATCACAGACACTTCTGCTGACCTAAGACCATCGAACGGGGCAGAGGGAATGCAGCGGGACAACAAGGAGTTGGACGAGGACGATGAGGAGCTAAGGGAGCTCCAAACGGACTACGAGCGGCGCAGAGAGGAAAGGAAGAAGGAACAAGACTTGGCCGCCTTTGAACGCCAGCGTCTGGAAGAGATCTTTCGGATATGCAGCGAGTACGGTCATAAACAGGAAGCACCGAAGGATTCTTCATCGACCAGACCAGTCGTCGATGAAAGGAGGGACTCTGGGTCGTCGTCAAGAAGCAGCTGGGGATCGAGCATGAAAATCAAAACAAACGGTTCATTGACGTCATCCGCCATTTACAATCGACGTTCGGATGACGTTATCGCGTCTAGCGCTGCAGATAACTACGTCAGTGACGCAACGAAACAGTCCAATGGCAGAGCAGAATCTAAAAGTTACGTCATAAATCCACCGAAACCGTCTAATGGCGACACAGTTCCCCATTCATACGTAAAAAACGCACCGAAACCACCCAATCATCTAGTAGAAACCGATCCCCTTAAGTCGCGATCATCTGAAACCGGTTCAGACCGGAATGTTGGTAAAAGTTACGCGCGCATTTTAAAATTATCGAGCGATACGTTGGATATGAACAACTGGAGCAAACCGAACGGTTTTGAAGCGAGACTATCCTCGAAGGGTTCGGATCTAAGCGATGCGTTGAAGCTGTCTTCCACGGATTTATCAGATGGTATCGACGATGATAATATCAGTACGGATTGTTTCCTTGAGGAAACCTTTTCAGTCGGTTCCAGCGAACATTCTTTCCAGACAACGTCCCCAACTGTGAACGGAAATCGGAATCGGTGCGATGGAAATAGAAACTCGCCGTACGAACCGGCCGAAGCATTATCGAAACGGTTGGAAAACAAGACTTCTCACTGGACTTCGTCCGAATCCGGACTTGGACACCAATCCAGAGAAAACCGGTATCAGGTATGTAAGAATTGCGGCTGTGTGCAGCCCATGAGCATAGACTATTGGGTTGAAGACGAAGCTCTGTTCACCTATGCATTCAAGTTAGATATCGTTTTCCTTGTGTCTCAGTATTCGTGTCTTTCTTTACTTGCGCTTTCCTTGGTCCTTCGTTATCCTTCTTTGTCTTTCTGTACACAAAGGTTCATTACTTCATTCGCTTTATTTGTCCTTCTATATACGCGACTTTTCCTCGGTTTCCCAGTTCCGCACTTAATTGTATTGTATTTGGCTATTTATAAAGCGCTTCTCACAGCAAAAGCCTTTCAGAAGCGCTCCCAGTGCGAGCAACCCGAGAGAAAAGGCAGGATTTTAGTTTCGAAAAAGATGAGGAGAGACTACCAGAAAGGATGGCAGAGCGAACCGGTGGAGGAAGTCCATTCCACAGAGAAGGACCTATGCAGGCGAAGGATCTGGATTGAGCCATTGCAGTCCTGACACGAGGAACAAAAAGGTCAAGCCGATCAGAGGATCGGAGAGGACGCAGCGAAGTGGCAGAGAGTGGGCGAAGCATGAGGTCGCAAAGGTACTTCGGAGCAAGACCCAGATGAGACTTAAGGACTAAAATAAGAACCTTGAATTGTATTCGGACAGATAGAGGGAGCCAGTGAAGTTCTTCAACCATGAATGTAGAGATGTGAGAGAATCGAGGAAGACGAGCAATCAGTCTAGCAGCAGCATTAAGTACTGACTGTAGAGGAGATAGCCGAACCTTAGGGAGACCAACAAGGAGAGAATTACAGTAGTCTATTCGAGAGCAGACGAAAGCGTGGACAATTGAGGTAAAGGTCGAGGAAGAAACAGATTTGCGAATAGCCCTGAGACGCCTTAGTTGGAAGTAGGAAGAGCGAGTAAGCATGGCAATGTGTTCAGTAAAAGTTAGAGAACTGTCTAGAGTGACACCCAGGTCTCGGACACTAGACGAAAAGGTAAAACGAGGAAACCTTTCAGAGAGTAATGCATAGTCAAGTTTTTTGAGCTGCTGAGGAGTTCCAAACCAAATTAGCTGGGTTTTAGAAGAGTTTAAGGAAAGACGATTAGAAGACATCCAGAGATGAAGATCTTGGGAGAGAGCCTCAATTTGACTAGCGAGAAGGAGTTGAGCAGAAGGGGGTCCATGGACACAAGCTTGGACATCATCAGCAAAAAGGTGGCCAGTGGCAGAGTGGTTAGGGAAAAGAGAGGGAATATTAGCTGTGTATAAAATGAATAAGAGCGGGCCTAGGACAGAACCCTGAGGAACACCCAAAATAACAGGGACCCACTAAGTCCTGGAGTCACCAGAGATGATCATTTGGGTGCGATCAGACAAGTAGGACCGAAGCCAAAGGAGAGGAGGACCCTTGAGTCCACAGGAGGTCTCAAGCCGTTGTAGTAGAATTTCATGGTCGACCATGTCAAAGGCTGCGGAGACGTCAAAGAGAGCCAAAAGAGTAACTTGAGACTTAATATACAAAAGCGACTTGTTTTGGCCCAAATCCGGATAATTAGGCCCTATGTGAACGAATTCTTTATTGCCAGATTAGTGTCTGAGGGAAACAGATGTTATCAAGAAAGGAAAGAACCTTATCAAATTGATTCTCGTGTAATTATGGGGAAATTCTTCCGGCGAAGTTCAGGGGGTCGTTTGGGTGGAAACTGCTTGGCCAGCTCACCAATAAACTTCACACCCATACATCATCGTTGGGCAGTAAGTGATTAAATTAATCACAGTCCAGTGGATCGCGTGTTTATGGCTGATGCCACATGTTCTGCAGTCATGCAATTAGGTCGTATAACTTTGTATATTATAGGTCCTATATCACTTGAATAGAACGCTGCAACAGTTATGACATGTAGTATTTATTGCATCATTTCGGGGCAGTTCGTGTCTAGACAGGTGCTTGACGATTAGTCATAAAGTTTCTGTAGAGTGTCACACTCAGAAGCGACTTCTGACTGATCCATATATATATATATATATATATATATATATATATATATATATCGCTCCTGGCATATCTAACAACTCACTGGACAGCATCCCATCTAGGTACATGTTTTGTCTTTTATACTATGGCATGCCTATATGCGTGAGTCAAAGCGACACATGGTTCTCCCCCCCCAAAAAACACCGCTGTATGGTGATAGCGTGCAACGGTTTCTGAGAGGTTAACGCGTCATGCAGCTGTTCACCTCTTGGACCTCGGTTCGAATCCCGAGTCTGACAGTCACGTAAAATTGACATAGATCACATTGACGTGGTGACAGGCTGACACCCACATTACTAGAAGAACAGTTTGAAGTTCTGAACTGAATCCATTTCATGAGTCCTCCCAACAAACTATAGACTCCCGGTCTCGCCCTGTCCTTCTGCGCCCGGAGCGATGGACCCGCTGCATCCCCTTCTCATAGACCCTGCCGGTGGGCATTCACGTTTGTATTTATGCGGCTGTAACCAATCTATAGCCCACAAACCCATCGGCTGACCCAAGGACCTCAGGATAATATGCTTACTATATGGAGCCCATGACTGACCACTGACCACAGCGAATAATATTATTCGTCGCAATGATAGCAGTCATTATTCTCAATTGCGCATGCAGCGCAGTTACTAATTGCGCCAAACTAAACGTTTTCCTGCTGTCTACGTGACCGTTTTTCAAGGCCATTGTAAATTGCCATGCTCTCCATTTAGTCTGCCAATCCCATCTGCCCATTTTCCCCATAATATAATAGTTAGCGTGCTGGTCTGTTAACCGCGAGTTCGGCAGTTAGAATCTCCTTGCTATAACAGTGTCTCCTAGCAAACTCGGCTGTGAACTAAGTAGGCTACATAACCGCACATTGAATGCCGCCGTTAAAAATTCACACCCGTGCACCTTTACCTCCCGAAGTAACTTTTGTGAAAAACCTATAAATAGGAATTATAAATTAAAGGGGAAAGGCTTCCTGGTGGAGACGATATGAATAAGTGAAAAGAAAATTAACCAATTTGCCCTTCGTATGCTATTCTTCCCTACCTGATACCTGTGAAGTAAATTTGAACGTTCCACGAATCTAAAGCTATTATGGTGTGTGTATATATATATATATATTTATATATATATATTTATATACCATTCATACAAAATATGTCATACAGTTTATGTATTGTATATCATATAATGTTTGAGTGTGTATTACTTGTGGTTTTCGTTGTATTGATCGATATTTTCTTCTTTAACTGTTTGTGAAGAAATCGGTCGAAGATGCGAAGGAGAGGATTCAGATTCTTCGGCTCAGGATCATCGACGTCAAGAACTTGGAAGAGAAAACTATTAGCGAGATAAGTATTTGTAATATTATGTAGGCCTAAGCCTACTATTTTACATGTATCATGATATCTAGATATTAGTCCCTATCAAGACAACAGCTTATGTAGCACGTTTGCTTGACTCTCTAAAGTTGCACACACGACTAGCCTATGTAATCGATCTAAAAAGTGTTTTAAGGTAGTTTGAAGATGTAATTATACTAAACATAATGAAATGCATTGATACGTATATGCAATGGAAATCTGTTCCAAGACCATGCAGGTCCATGACAGGAGAGGGCACGACATGGGATCGAGTTAAAGAAGAAGAGCAGCCCCTAAAGCTAACCGCGATAGGCAACCATGGGTATGATGTGGTAGATGCTTCATTTTCTTAGCCACGGCATTATGAGGGAGGGCGTTCAGTCCTCTCCCTCACCGTCTGGTCTTCCCATCGATAGTGTACGGTCAGTTTAGGCACTAATAGCTGAGTTGGCAAGGAGCGCAGGTGGAACCGATATCGCGAAACAAATTTTGAACCCCGACCTCTCGGGTGACAGTCCAGTTCGCTAACCACTGGACTATCGCCGCTCGCGTACCCCTCGAGTTGATATAGACCTAAAGAGCGCGGCAGCTGCATACCCTTGCTGGCAGAAGAGGGCACCTATCGCCGATCTGGTTGACTCTAAACTGGAACACACATGACTTCCTATTGTGCGTATGAAGTGTCTCCTGGTACTTCTGCATCTTGTCTACGTCTCACTATCTCTCTCTCTCTCGTGTTACCTGATGCGTCATTGTGAGCATTAATTGCGTGGGTGTCGTTTGGATGCTGAGTGTTTCCTATGGTTGCTATGAAAATGCATCATCCTCCACCGAAACTTAATAATATTCTCCAGCCCATGGTTATCAGTGCATTGATATCAGTCGGGTGACTTCCGTCAACTGTCAAAACCTCAGTCAAGTTTATGACGAAGACCAGCGCTGGAATTAAGGCGTTCGGCTTCTTCACAATTAACATATCGCACTTTGGATCACGAGCTAAATGTCTGTCTCTCTGTCTGTCCACGTGACTGTGAATCACGTGCGAAAAGCCGTCTTATATAATATTATGTGCGTCTGTGCTAGTTTGATTGCAGCCGTGTTTGTTTTTCTGTTTGTGCCTGCGTCCATGTCTGTATGTAGCCCTGCATGCATAGGGCCTACACGTGTCATTATGTTTCCACCTGTCCTTGTATTTATGTTTCCGTCCCATGCATTCGTCCGTCCATCTGTCATGGGCTCCATTTGGTTCCAATCCGGTATAAATCCAAGTGAAGCCATTTTCAAGTGATCTGTTTCTGGTTCCACACTCAGGCGGAACTGGAGCTGCTGCAGTGGGAGTATCGTACACTGATAGAACAACTGCAGAGGGAGAAAGACAGAATGGCAGTCATCAATCATCAACAGATGGAGCTGATCTTCGAGGCGGCAAAAGAAAGGGAAGAGGTCAGAGGAAAACCAGGAGGATGTCTAACGACCGCTCACTTAACCATATCATATAGTCAGAAATATGATGTGATGAAAGAAAGGTCAGATAAATAAAAGTAAGGCAAGGTAAGGTGTAGTTAGGTAAAGGGTAACCCAAGGTGTGGTATGATAACTTAGATAAAGTAATCGTAATCGTAATCGTAATCGTAATCTCCAAACTTCTAAAGCGCCACTCGAAAGCCAAGCGCAGGGCACCAGCTTATTCACGAGCGCTGCGTCTAATCAGAGGGGTTGTCCAAAAGAGTAGTCCGAGGGAGGTCCGAGTCCGGTTTCCAGGGGATCAGAGAGTAAGGTTAGGTAAGTTACAGTAATGTAGGTAAAGAAAGTTAGCATAAAATAAGACCATGCAAGCTGGTAATCAAAGTAAGTTTGTTCAGATTAAGGTAAGATAAGGTTAGGCAAAGTAAAGACCGTAATGTAAGGTCATTAAGAGTAAGGTGATTATGGAGTGAGGTGATGTAATATAAGGCTGCCGTATTAACGTCCCTCTATTAACATTCTATTATTGCTTCTACGCCTTTTTCTACGGCGAAACCCAAACATCGGACGACTCTTCGTAATCGTAATCGTAAACTCTAAACTTCTAAAGCGCCACTCGAAAGCCAAATGCAGGGCACCAGCTTATTCACGAGCGCTGCGTCGCTTTGAAAGATTGTCCAAAGGGTAGTCAGAGGGAGGTCCGAGTCCGGTTTCCAGGTGGCTAGAGTAGCCAGAGGATACATATATATATATATATAGCTGTTAAGGTGGGTGTCTTCTTCTATCACGGATGCTGTGGCTCTTGTAATGGGTTGATATTCTTTCGCCTGAAACGCAAAAACAAAAAGCAAAAGGCGATCCATCGACAGCACTCCTTTTCAAGTAGTGTATACTGTGGTGTAGCGTAATGTAATGTGATGTAAGATGAGGCGCTTCTTCGATAGTTTGAAGCTTTCTCATTTCTGTCCATGAAGAAAAAAATAGGTAGAGAAGGTGTTTACAACTCTAGTTAGAATCGTAGCCTAGTATTGTGCAGTTGGTTCGCTAAGAACATGTCTGAATATGGGCTTCTTCTAGATTCTAGAAGAAACTCTATCTAAATAAGCAGTTACGGTGCATCATCATCATCATCGTCGTCGTCATTATTTCAGCATTACCACAGTCATTTGTGGACCTTGGGTTCGATATTATATGAGTTTCAGCATTTTTCGGTTAGTATTTTCTCAAATCTATCGCCTTGCTTCATGTCTGATCGAAGTCCTGTTACGTTTTCGTTTGTATTATAATTCCCAGCGTCTTCCATTGGTCTTCCAGTAGTTAAGTATATGCAATATTGCATATACTTAACTACTTCTTCCTTTGTTTCTCTTTCCTTCGACTCTCACATACAGTTAGAATAACAATGGCGAAATATGTTTAGGCTGAGAGGCAACTGGAGTCGGAGAGGCGGAGGATGGAGGAGCTGGAAGGACGCCTGGAAGAGACGAGGAAGCGTTGCTTATCGCTTGGCATCGATCCAGACGATGACGTCACACTGAAGGAATCCGCCCTAGGTGAACTGATCGCCAAGGGAATGGAGGAAGTGGAGCATCAGGGACGTCTCTTCGATGACCTCGAGTTTCATCTGCTCGAGGTAATGGTTCAATTGCGTTGTCATGGTCTCTTGATCGAACAATTAATTGATTACTCGATGAATCAATCAGTCAGTCAGTCAGTCAGTCAGTCAGTCAGTCAGTCAGTCAGTCAGTCAGTCAGTCAGCCAGCCAGCCAGCCAGCCAGCCAGCCAGCCATTCATTCATTCAGTCATTCAGTCAGTCAGTCAGTCAGTCAGTCAGTCAGTCAGTCAGTCAGTCAGTCAGTCAGTCAGTATAAGCTAGCTAGTCCGTCAGTTCAAACTAATCGACAAACCAGCTAACAACCATCAAAGAAATATACCACATACTGAACAAACTAACCAACTGTATGCCGTCAATCAATCAATCAATCAATCAATCAGTTAGGCGGTCCATCAATTAAGCAATCAATCGGCTATACTGTTCACGATGTTTCTATTTGATGTTTCATGTTCTTATGTGTACACCAGCTTGCTGTTATGCCCTCGACTGCATGCAGACTACCATGCAGTAGCTGAGCTTTAGACTCCTATAATATCCGTCGGCCCCTGTAGCCTATAATAAGCATCTCCTAGGCTACCTGAGGAAATACAGGACGAACACCTGTTACATCGGACATGTTTACAAATGCGATTGACAAGTTAACCGAAAACCTGTCCGAAAGACACTCAGAATTCAGAAACACATTCTCAGTTGCTTTGTATAATCTCCCTCTGCACGACAAAGCAGCGCTGCTATGAAGCGCAACAAGCAAGAAGCAGTTTAGAACAGAATGCTTTATTAGCGCAATGGGACAGACTCAACGTAACACTTTTCTTAAAGTTAGGAAATCGATCCAAATAGACGTACATTTTTAAGACTCAGAGCACGTAATTTGGTTAGAAAGCATGAGTAAACCAGAGTTAGAGCTATTCTACCTCTAATAAACCCTAATAAAAACCCAACAGTCATAAATTTTATGCTCATCAGCTTCTATCCATAACTGAGATTTAAACACTGCTGTTTACTTTACATTCTTTCTGTGTATTGAAACTTTCTTAATTAAATAACCATAATGACACCAAAAAATGATGGTGATATCATGGTGAGAATGACGGCGATGATGGTGCTATAAAGTAAATCATAAGACATGAGAGTCGCAGGCATCCTATTAAAAATAAACCACACGGTTCAGATATATTTTTCTGGAAAAGACGAACAGCTGAATTTAAGAGGTATTATTCATGGCGTGTGTTTGGTTTGAAGATGGAGACGAGGAGGGAGGAAGAGCGAGAACCACAACAGCGGAAGTTAACAGCCGAACTCAACCAGTTGAAGCACAGCTGTTCTCTCGTAGAGGTAATAACACACACACACACACGTCTAAAGCTTCTGACCATTCGTTCATTCGTTCATAAACGTTACATGTATATGCATGGCTTATTTAGTCGTATATTTAGTAATTAACGACTTAGTTAGCTAGTTCGTTAAATTGCTAGTTTCTTAAGAAATGGAATTACTTGATTTGAAATGTTCTTATGTTGGACCAATAAATATATTGATTTTGACTGAGTGAGTTAGTCAGTTAGTTGCTTTACTACTGTACTTTACATTACTAAACATTACCATACTGTACCATACTATGTTATGCTTTACAATACACAGTTAGTTGCTATACTATAGGTCTACTGTACTTTACATTACTAAAATTTAGGGCTGGTATTGATTAAAATAATTTTAGTCGATTAATCTCCAAAATTTAATCGAGATTAATCGATTAAACTCGATTAATTTGGTTCATATTACATAAAGCGTGAAAAACTGTTCAGACTGTAGGTCCCCTATAGGGCCTACACTGCAAAAATCCTTCAATCATTCAACATGCTAAAGTTCATATTGTCAAACTGAGAAAAGTAGTCAGTATTGTAACTAACTTCTATCTACAGAAATCTTCAATAATTTCGCCATTTTCGACTTTTCCATCAGCATTTAGGCTACCTTAAACGCAAAATGATCGCTTAATTTTCCACTGAAATGTTTCACATTATTACTGTTCGCCTTGTTGTTTATTCCGGAAATAGGTCGGTTAACGTCATAAAATAAGTAAGAAATTAATCGAAAATTAATCGAACAAGCCGAAATTAATCGATTAAAATGTTTAATGATTAATTGATTAATTAATCGTTAAAATCCGCAGCCCTACTAAAATTACTATAGGCCTAGCATATGCCATACCATACTATGCTATATAATTATGTACTTTACTCTACTATACGTCACTATGCTAACCTATAGTAACCTATATTGGATTACAGGAGACGTTGTTGCAGTTGACGGAACAGAAGTCTAGTCTCGTAAGTCAAGTACGGTCGGACGTCATCGATCTTGAGAAAGAGCGTCTGCTGTTGATGGAAGATTATCGAAAGGCAAGACTTATTATTCTTTTCTTCGAGGTCAGACGTCATATAATATAGTTCGAATGTGAACTATAGTGCGTTTCAGGCAATAAGGGGTTCCATTGTTTTGACTACATTTCGCAAACTATGGTAGGCCTACTCTCAGTAGCCTATTGATAGCGTCTGATGAATATATAGACTATAGGAACTCTCAAATAGGACTCTCAGAAAATTAGCCTATTGCACATTAAAATCAATTAAACTGAATGAAAGCATAATGTGTTTTAACCTTACAAAAATGTTTAAATGAACGTTCACTGATGTCGATAGCTTTAGGCGTATTGCATAATATCGCGGTAAAATGACCATTATATTTTTTGCAGGAAAAAAAGAAACTTTATTGTCTTCTGAACGGAAGTGGTGTTAATCTTGGCATCTCACCAACTAATCAACTGTCGCCTTTCAGTGCCAGTCCCTTACAAGCCTCGCACTACAAGTCCAAGGTTGGTAAGACAGGTTCAACAAAATGTAGGCTAGTCTGCAACAGAGGGGGGCTCAGGGGGCTACAACCTGGATAGTGTCCTTTGCTATAATATTTTAAGTGATTGAATATTATCTATTCCACTGCTGTATGATGATCGAAGCTGTTTAGCAATTACAAACGACGACGAACACGGGTCACTTAAGAATTTATTAAAAGAAATTTTGTTTTCTGTAATCGCAGAAGGTTTAACGTTAATGAAGTAATAACTGAATTTCTTGGCTAGTTTTGACCGATTAGTAGTGTCGACATCAACCTAGATAAAGGTATCATATATAGAAATTCCAGTTGTTAACGAATGCTTTATAGAATTAGAGTCTATATCTGACTGCATAATTCACGAACTGTCAGTCACAATACTGACCAAGCTGTGGAATTTGGTTTTGGCATAAGTTGACAGGTTAACAGCAAGTCTTGAAGTGCGCTGGGCAAGGAACTGCCGTTCAAATGCCAGAGGAAATGAACGGCTTCCCTATGGCCCACTATCGACCGTGGGAGCTTTAATGTACTGCATTCGTATAATCACACAGTTTCACTATACATTGTAAATTGCAGGCTGCACAGAGAATTGAGGGAACCGAGTTCAATGAAGATGCTACAGAGTGGGACGATGATTTTCTTCCACTGACGCCGTCATCAACGACAAGTGTTCTACAGAGGCTGCAAGGACTAGAACACAGAGATCCGGCATTACAAACATTCGCAGAAAATAGTAAGATCGATTTACACAAAGTGAAAGATCATTTCGAAAATCCTATGATCGAAATTGGGCGATAGCAGGAATTGTCATTCCTAAAGGTGTATGTAGGCCTATAACAGAGCAGTTCAACATTTGAATGTTGAATTGGTGTCAATAAAATTCTGTACACAGATACAGAATTTAAACTTATAAACACGAGTAAACCGTATGAACACAAACATTATAAACATGAACAATACGTGAACATATAAACAGCGTAAATATAAGCCTACTAATGCATAAACTATATAGGGTCCATAAATAAAACGTAACTTTTAAACGTTATAAGCAAACTATGGACACAAGCAGACTTTAAATAATGAAACACGATCAACACACGGACATGCAAGTGGCAACAAATACTCTTAATCTTTTCCTCTCTTGTTAAGCATCATTTTGTTACTCATATCTTAAAGCAAATCATAATTTTCACTAAACCTACTTCGAGTTGAACCCGAATGTGAAACGTGTTGGCTCAGCGATTTCCTTCCATAGCTCTACATCATCGTGTATGGCATACTCTAATAAAGCGAGAGATTGTGTACCAACAAGTTCTATATACAGCCACGGCTGTCATTCCAAATCATTTATTGTGAAACAAGTTTACAGTAAAAATGAAAATTACTATGAAATTTACAGCAAATCACAACGATTAAAGCTTCAGAAATTCTGAATTTAGCAGGAAGAGTTTTAGAGTAGGCCTATGTAACACTATATGCATGCACATATGTATTTCTAAAAAAAATTATAGCTGGGCTTTATAATTATCAAAACACCAACGAAGATAGCGTAGGCTATTAGTATCAAACTACTTCTCGTGGGGCCTTTCAAGTACCGGTATCAAAACACTTGTAGTAACGCGTCTTAAATATGATTATACTATGTGTATGTATGTATGAGCATTTGTTATAGCGCCCCTTCAAGATTTCTACTCAGAGTCGCTCCCGACTACAGCGCGGACACTGAATCGGGAGTTTCACGCCGAAGCGCATGAGCAACTGCGAGTGACGGTCTTGCCCAGGGTCCCTACGCTATGATTATGATTATGATTGCCTATGATTGCCCAGGGTCCATACGCTATGATTATATTATAATGATTCTATTATGAAGCACCTAAACAAGTCCGTTCGTGTAATAGCTGTGTATATAGACGAACAGAGGTTGCACCAAACGCGGATGACTTGTGGAGTTGAAACCGTTGTCTTTGTTGCAGAGGACCCTGGAGTCAGCGACGGAGACGATGACTTAGGAGTGGCAGACGACCAGAGCTTCCTCTCTTCGTCGTTTTCAGTCGATCGACTGAAGTCCTGGCTCGTCATGGACCAGTCGTCGGACTCTCCAATTAGATTCTTTTCCGGATCGGACGAAGGCGCTAGTGTCCGGAGTATGGAGGAGGATCTGGACCGGCTCTTGTTGCAGAAGTAGGTCTTCTGAAGAAATGCAGACTGTGCTTAAGACATTGTGATTTAGACTTCTGGCTTGCATTAAACTAAGAGTAAAGCAAAGGTCCCATGTCCCCTATAGGATATTGGAGCATGGGGGAGTCTGGAGACTCTCGTGTCCTACTCTTAGGTCTTTGAGAAGACAATGGACGAATCCCATACATGCATACACTAATGGATTAATGTGTAGAACACGTTTTTAGACTTGCCTAATCTAATCCAGCAAAACTTAACATCAAAATATTATTGTATGCATGTAGTTAGAAACCTTGGCTTTACAAAATGTGCTTCTTTCCAAGCTAAGCTGTGTCGGATTTTTGTCATGGGCTTATCAGTGTCTGCTGTAACCAGATATTATTCGTTTCAGGAGACTACATGTGCATGCAATTCAGATTGTTATTCCTACTTCGATATATAGGTGCCTATATCTGAGCTGACATATTATGTCTGAGCTTTTGTTGCGCTGTTTCTGTCTCATAGTGCTGATCGATACTCGTTTGGCACCGGTTGCAGCAGCCAATCAAAGGAAGAAATGGATGGAAAAGACTTCATCGATCAATCGAACAGTGATGGACGGCATTACGTCAAGAATCGACGATCATTGGCTGCTGAGGTTCAGAATCAAATCATTATAGTCAATAATATGTTAGGCCCTACTTCCTTGTTTGTCTTGTCACCAAGTTAGATAGAATCGTCATCAATTCATCATCATTAGTTTATCATAAGTAATTCATCATCGTCAAGTCATCGTCATTAGTTCAGTTTCACCAATTCATCACCAATATTTATTCATCACCAATTTACCGTCATCACTGTACTCTGACGCCCACGTTGTTGGACGCATTTCTACCCAACCCTATAATAGGCCCTAGTTGTTGCTGTGGTTTATTAAATTACTTCGTCGTCATCATAAAGTTGGTATTGTCAATTCACCATCATCATATTGTTAACATCATTTCGTCATCATCACTTCACCTTCGTCGTCGTCTTAATCGTCGTCTAACAACAACGACACTCATGATAAAGTAATCATCGGTTTATCGATATTTTCATCGTCACTTTCATTATCATTTGTACCATTACCATCATCATCGTCAGTAGCAGCAGTGATGCTTCTGCTTGGATAGGGTCTGATCAGTGGAGTGTGGAGATGGAGCCGTGCAGCAGCAGCAGCAGGTGCCCCTCCACCCGACAACCGATCATCACAATCGACGGACAATGGTCCAGCAACAGAGACCGTCGTCATGAGAACAAATCACAAAGTCCAGGTTAGATACGAATCCGTCAGCATCATTATCGTTATCATCACCATCATCAACAACCACCTTCTCCTTGACTTTCGCCTTCTTCATCGTAATCATCGTCGTCGTCGTCGTCATCACCATCATATCCATAGCCATCGTCATGAAGAACAATATCTTTTTCATGATGATGACAATTTCTTGGCGATGTATTGATCATAGTTAAGATGATAATGGATCAAAAGGCAACAACGCCTATAAATTTAACGTTTCTCTCTGGTTCCAGTCGCGTCCAATGACTCGTTATCTTCCGGTTCGTGGTTCCTGTGACCTTGACCTGCGCCAGTTCATCGAGTCCTCTGGTCACCGCGTCGACGGAAACCCACACATCCATCTGACTCCATCCATGTGCCGCGGTCACCTCGTCAAGATGGGAACGAAGTTTCGGCTGTGGCACAGGCGCTGGTTCGTCTTCGATCGGACTCGGCGCAGCGTCATCTACTACGCGGACCAGTCAGCGAAGAAGGTCCGAGGATGCGTCCTCTTCTCAGCCATCGAGGACGTCTTCGTCGACCACCTGAGGACAGTCCGAAGTCCCAGTCCGAAGCTGACCTTCTGCCTCAAGACGACCGTCAAGAACTTCTATCTGGTCGCACCCAGTCCAGAGGCAATGCGTATCTGGATAGACGTACTCTTTACGGGCGCCGAAGGATACCAGGGTTTCAGCTAACCGTTTGAAAGTCGCCGGTTCAACTGCAGTGGGTGCCAGATAGGTCGGGGGAGAGGAGGGGTTAAGCCCAGGTCAAATAGGTGAACAGCAGATGTGTTAGCCGTTCGGATGCCATGCAATTCATGGCGCTTTATAAATGCCCAGATGCAATACAAGACAATACAATACAGTGTCAACTAATCCTAACCGCCTGCCTTGCATCTCAAAGATTTATAAATAGAAAGTCTCAGTCTGAATCGCCTTCCCGTGTCATGTTGTGGATTAGATTCTGATGCGTCATCGGATCGGAGGGAGAGGTTACGAATTTTCACCCAACACTTTCCTCCAGGTTATCATTCGCGATTAGGCCTAGCACTATTGTGTCAGATGTGTGGGTAGAGATTCTTGTTGTGAGGAACTTGTCGAGTGTTTATTCCACATCTGACACCCATTAAGGTATCGATTTAAAGAATGGGTGTATAGGTACTTAAATTTGATAAGACAGTTGAACAAAATTATGGCCTGCGTATCATTCCCATCACTCTCATCACACCAGACATGATTGCAAAACGGTGTGTAGTGTAGTGTAATGCATGATTTATATAGTGTTTTTTCGACTCACACACTTAGCCCCAGCGTACACATTAACCCACTGAACCCTGCAGCCCCGGGGGTCGGCCAAAGGCTAGAAGCAAGGGGTCCAACCCCCCGACCCCCGGGCAGATCGGACCCTGGTTGAGCAGTAAAAAATGTTCGGAGGCGGAGTTTCGGATGGATTAAGGCAGTAATTGAAATTACGTAATTGAAATTACTTGAAATTAACAGTGATGCAGTCGAGTCCACGTTAGCCGAGTCCTCTGGTCACCGCGTCGACGGCAACCCACACATCCATCTGACCCCATCCATGTGCCGCGGTCACCTCGTCAAGATGGGAACGAAGTTTCGGCTGTGGAACAGGCGCTGGTTCGTCTTCGATCGGACTCGGCGCAGCGTCATCTACTACGCGGACCAGTCAGCGAAGAAGGTCCGAGGATGCGTCCTCTTCTCAGCCATCGAGGACGTCTTCCGAGTCCAGAGTTGTCCGAGTCGAGTCCGAGTCCAGAGTTGCTCGAGTCCGAGTCCGAGTCACAAAAGATCGAGTCCAATAAAATCCGAGTCCAAGGCCTTCAACACCAAAATACATTGAATCATGCAATTTAATGGCATAAAAAATAACAGTACAATTAAATTTTTGCTGAAAGAATTAATGTAATTTGTCCAAATTATATTTCAAAAGCACTTAATTCGACAAAGTTTTGTTTGACAATCTGGAACGATGAGGACGCATAAAAATTCCCCACTGCTGAACACACGTTCAACGGGTGCACTCGCGGCAGGACCCCTAAAACTGCAAGTGCCACTGAGTGCAATCGTGGCAATACAGTTGTCTGTTCCAGGGCAGGGGGCCTGTATTTAGGCTACTTGGCTCCCCCGCTGCAGCTTCCGCCAACCTTCTGCGTCTTTTTCGGCAGAGAAGAACGGCTTGGATGTTCTATTGGATAGAAAACTCCATTTCAGCTTACCGTTTTAGCGTATTTAATTAAACTACGCTGGAGGTGGCGAGGGATGACCCTCGTCTTAATCTTGTCGCGAGCCGCGTTTCCGGACAGCTTATAAGCACTTCGGCTGCCAGGTAGGCCCAGGGTCTATTCCAATCACGGCTGCTAAGTAGACGCAGTACGACTGCCCGACAGACGGGAGCACCGGCGCCCAATCATTCCGCTTAGTTTAATAAAATATGCTAAAATGGAGTCGAATACTGCATCCATGCTAATAATTAAAAAAACGCTGTTCTTGTATAATGGAAAAGACAATGAAATAGGGCCTACGTTACAATGGAGTTTTACCAATGCTTAATTAACGTCATTGATAATTTGGCATTTCCACGATAACAGTAAAAAGTAGGCCTACAAGTACAACTCACTGTGCTGCATGCATTCGTTTCAGATGTCTTGTGAAGTTGGACGTCGTGCCATGCTTTTCCAGTATAGTTGTAGTCGTAGAGCAGGGGTGGGCAAACTTTTGGCACATTGGGCCACATTAAACGCCAAAAAAATTCGGGGGGCCAGATACAAACATTTCAAACTTTTAATAACAACTAAAATTGAAAAAAGTTTACCGAATTAAAATTAATTGTACTTTGGCTGTAACTGTGAAATGTATGCAACTGTGAACATGCATAACAATCTTCCCTTAATCCAGAGTGATTGAACTGGTTGCATTCATTAATTCTAGGCACTTATATAGCTCACCTTCAACAAACTATACTCAGGGTGTTCCTACCCCAGCCATGGCTAATGAAAAAAGACTTCAGTGATTTATAAAACCCAGTTAGATTGATCAGATGTAGCAAACGCAGCTCCGATGGTAGGTCATTCCAGATGGAGGGCCTGCTACAACGTCGGCCAGATCAACTCTGGAGGTAAAATAGAGCACAGCCGAGGGTGCAGCGTGAAACCAAAGCAGGAATCCAGTATGAGATCCGTTGAGCCACAGGCAGCAAGTGCAACACATCGCGCATGTAGGCAAAGACAGAGACGAATTTGGGAATTCGCACAATGAGCCAAGCAGCTGAGCACAGAACCCGATCTAGTCGCCCCAGAACTCCAAGGTGAGACCAACGAGAGTGGATCAACATTGGTCAATTCGACTAGTAGGCCTAACGAAAGCATGCACAAGAGCCACTAGGGCATCATGAGGAAGAGCGAGAAACCAGTCGGAGCTGGAGAATCCGATAATGACGGCTTCGAGAGACTAAGTTCACATTCTTATTATCGAGTTCAAATTTAGATAAGCTAACTGAGATTTTTACTTGGATTTGTTTATATCCATAGTTGAAAATGTTTGTTCACAGATGTAAGTGGATACGAATAATACAAACCGGAATAGCAAATAAGAAAGCAGCATGAGGAATTCTTCTTGCGGTCTAAATTTATGACTTTTTACTTTTCTGAAGAATTGTTTGGACCAGATAAAATGTTTTGGCGGGCCGGATAAAAAGCGTTGGCGGGCCGGATCTGGCCCGCGGGCCGTAGTTTGCCCACCCCTGTCGTAGAGCAATGACCGCAAGTTGCTTTATGCTGCTTAGCACCGGTTTTCGGATGGTTGAAAATAACGTAGGCCTAGTCTTTATAGGCATACGCTACAACTTTTGGCTTCGAGACTTCAGCCATAATTTCAATTACAAGACTAACTGAAAAAATGATTTCTAAACTGTGAGATTAGACTCCTAAGGTTAGTGCGCAGAGGGCTGCGAAATCGCCAGATGTCGTATTTATAATTGTCTATCGCTTAATGTAGGCCTACGAGTGCCATTCGGCAGCCCAGTTGCGCGGATTGTATTCTGCCAGGCCAGAAGCGCTAGAAACAAACAAGTCGCACTCCCTTCGCTGGTCTTGGTCATCAGACGCTTAACGGTGTCGGATTCTGTCTTGCGATTACTTGGGGTAATGGCAAGAGAGCGTTCAAGAGGACTGGTATGGAATTCTCATCAGCTGCAAACTCAAGTAATTCTGCAGCACCAAAAGCAGGGCCGTATTTACTTTGGTGGAGGCCCCAGTGCACCTCTGTGGTGGAGGCCCCTTAGCACGCCGCAGACCAGGCGCGGATGATGCCTGAAACTAACTTCTGACCTTTTAAGTTTTAACTGTTTCTTAGTTTTAGATATTTTTTTTAAACTGTGTCTTTGCGCACTGCTGAAATATTTCATAATCGATTATATGAAACACAAGTAAAAAATTCTTGCATTTGTGGTGGAGGCCCCTGTGCACTGGCACATAGTGCACATGCCTAAATCCGGGCCTGACCAAAAGGGCCATTATCCGACATGATAGCCTACATCACCGAACGGGAACTGTTGTCGCAGTGTAGGCCTATTTGATGTCGGTTACATGCTTGGATTGGAAACCGATCAAAGAATCCCGACAGGTATTCGACCGTTATCAGATAGCCATGGCCCCGATGCATGAATATGTCGATTCCGACTTTATCCCATGTTCCAGTGGGTCCGGGTGGGGCAGTAACGGCTCTTTCTGGGTCTCCGTCTGATAGAAGTCGCAACGTGAGCCCAGTTCTCTTAACGCCGGCGGTGATGCCATGGCTATACACGGTCTCTCTCTTGGGCGCGTCTGATACACCCATTAACTCCACTTCTGGCGAGCTCGTTAATAATCTAATGCGCTCTTTAGTTTAGAAAACTATTTTGAATGCGTAAGTAAGCAAGTAGATAAGTCATATTTTATTGCGCGACAAAATTGTGACTCAGAAACCGAGTCACCGAGTCAAATTCGAGTCCAGGACCTTCGAGTCCGAGTCCAAGTCCGAGTCATGGCAATCCGAGTCCGAGTCTGAGTCCAGAAAAAATCAGACTCGAGTCCTTCGTCGGACTCGAGTACTGCATCACTGGAAATTGAGCAATTTGTAATTCAATTGCATTTCCCATGTATTTTGTAATTTGAAATTACATTTAATGTCCCAAAGTAATTTGTAATTTGTAATTCAATTACATTTTTCCAAGTAATTTGCCCATCCCTGGAGTTGATCACCATTTGACGAAGGTATTTGTAACAATATCATGCTTTAGTAGGGATTGTTTTTAATGTTAGGCTTAGTTACCGGGTACATTTTATTATGATCGGATTCTAGGGCATTCACGAACTGAACTAAGAGATGCCGAGAAGGGCATTCTGATGGCACTGCTTAATCAAAGTTATATGACGCCATTTGCTCTACGGATAAGGAAGGGTAGGGTGACATATCTCGACTTGTCTGCTGGTTTTTATCTTTGTCTGCTGGTTTTTATACTGTTGGTTTTTCTTTTTTCTACTTTTCTTCTGCATCAGTACAAAGCTCGTTAAATGTAAAATGTACACATTTTTCAATAGCACCTGTAAGGCCTCTGCTCACTTTCAATTAATATGATCGGATGAGATCACCACCACTGCCAAGTTAACTAAATGCCATGCCATTTAGAGTCCCTGTGTATGGACTGTACTAGCCAGTATTAGAATTGTAGAAGAAAGACTGGGAGTTTAGACTTTGAGGCGTTGGGGTGTGCAATGAAGGCTTAACAATGGGGTACTAAGAAATACTAGGGGTTGAACACCCAACCCCAGCAATTCTCACCCTCGCCCGACGTTCAAATCTCTGAAATAAGCCATAATCCGTATATGTGACCCAAGGGATCAAAATGAGTCGGATTTCGGCAATTTACATTCCTGGGAAAACAGCAAAATATGATCAGATGTCACTTTTTCTTATTTTAAGATTTTAATGAAAATGGGTGAAAAAAATTTTTTTTTACATTTAGGATTTCTCACATTTGATGAAATTCATTGTTTCAATGTGTATTTTCTGAATTTTTGTACAGAGAATACTTTTATTTTTTGTGATTATATATTAAAATAAATGAAAAAAATGTTCACCAAAAAATACATAATCATTCGTAACTTTGTCAAAAAATAAGGTAGAACCAAACTGTTGGTGTCATTTTAAAGCACAAAATGTAGCCTTTAAGAATATGTAAAATACTCATATTCTAAAATTTCCGACATGCGACTCATTTCGATCCCTTGGGTCACATATATACAACATGGTAAAACTTGGTCCCCTTTCTCAACCTCTGGATCTGCCAGTGGAAGCAACAGAGGGAAAAGGACCTCTGGGTAGAGGCGAATTGAATAGGGCTTGGCTGAAGTACTGAGGTTGAAGCCTTCCAATCCCAACCTTCCACAGATTAAAAGGTGTCAGACCTATCTATCAACCATCATGAAACACAAAGATATTGTAAAGCAATTCAGAAGTTTTAGCAGACAAGTTTAATGCTGCAACACCAAACACTGCAGAAACATTACTCTGAATTGCACACTTACCAGCAGTGGCGGCGCCAGCTACTGTATATACAATTTCAGCGGTTCGCATCAGGGTCATGGGAGTTACAGCAGGTAGAAGAAATTGATGTTTGAGTTTGACACATCAAGCAGCATAATCTTAACATAAGCAGCATGACATAGATATGTAAAACAAAGAAAATTAATATTGAACGCTTGATCACTTATAGCCCAGGAGGAGTACTTAGTAGAACATTCAAATTTCCACAAATTTCTGTCGCAACGGCGGCAAAGAATACTTAAGCATTTCGATTTTCGAGTTTACAACACAAAGACTTCTACTGACAGACATGTACTAGATAAAACGTAAAAAAAGTCGTTTAGATCAAATAATTGCAATAGTGATGTTATGGGATAGATGTTGATGTTTTAAATTTAAAGAACATATTAACAATTCCAAAGAATTTTATACAGCAGTAGGTAGTAAGTAGGCAAGTCATACGGCAGGTCAAGAGTAAAATAGGCAGTTCAAATGACCTACCGCGACCCATGGTGGCACCGCCACTGCTTATCAGCAAAAGGTTTTTGGAAATTTCAGGCAACAGAAACAAGTTTATTCACTACATCACGATGTTAAACTTAGTATATATCAGATCAATTATATACACTTAATTATTATATGAATATGTATCAGGTATACACCTTTTCAGAACCTTTCAAGGGCACGATGAATACATGAGGAGTACTCATGGGCTGCATAATGATATCCAGAAATGTATTTTATATATATATATAAATATATGTATAATTGTACATATATACTACATATATTTACAATGTGTCATATATACACATATACATATACAAGTAAAGGCGCTCAGTCGGGGGGCCTCAGCAGGTCTAGCCAGGAGCGACTAAAAATATGCTTCTTATCACTGGAAACGTCTTCAGTCCTCTATAACTCAATGAAAACCAATGACGACCATTCTCCAACTCACAGAATTTTTTTATGAACTTTTCTCACCCAACCAAAAATCAGCCACCAATAGTTGAGCCTCTGTGCCGATACCCTTTTATGTCAGTGTATACACAACAGTGCATTGGTGAAATGCATAAATCTTCTACAGCAACTTTAAGTTAGTGTAGTGCCAAAGTAAAATTGTTAGTGTAGTGCCAAAGTAAAATTGTTAAAATCTAACTTAAATAAATGTGTAACACAGCACTTGCCATAACAGCGATTGGCCAAGCTGCCAAACTGAATACAATCTGTTCACTGACTGCTTACTTTGAGCAGCAGAGCACGATTTAAAGAGCAGCAGAGCACGATTTAAATGAAGCTGAAAAATGCTTTCAAGTACTGGTAGCAGCAGGTACTAATATTACTACAACAATCACAGATACTTGAACACTATATGGCAAAAGTTCATAGCAAGCACACGAGATTGCAGAAAAAACAGTGTAAAAAATGTTGAGGGTGGCCAAAAAATGAGGATGTTGGCTACAGTGCCTATGCCTCATCTGGACAATATGTGTATGGGACCACTATGATTATGTCGACAGACAGTTTTTTAGAAGTTAAGTCCTAAAGCTTTCTATAAAGCTGGAAGCACAAGACAAATGATACGGAGATGGGGGATATTTGCTCTGGCAACAAAACGCAAATAACTGTGCCTAAGGTTATGAGACTGGTCAAGTATGAGTTCACGGTTCATGAAGATCTTCAAAGGGTGTGCAGGATGCTTCTGACATCCGAAATTGTAGCATTGCTTTGTCCGTTTAGTTGGTTAACTCTGTCCACCTTTAAAGCACAGACAAAATAAAAACTTGTAAACTCAAAAACAAAAACCAGTTACTGACTCTACCAATTCCTCAATCACCGCCCCTAGCCTCACTAGCAAAACTTCACTAATATACTTAAATCAAAATTTAGACCAAATATAAACTGGAACCTTCCTCGAGAGCTGCAGCTCGAGCTCCTCAGTTTGTCTCTTCCCCAGTTACGCAAGCGCCTCAATCTCTATTATTTGACAGTGATTTCACCGGATTGGGTCGGGAGCGCCACTGATGAGTCTTTCTTGAAGTGGCACTTTATAAATGTCAGATACAATTACAAACGCTTCATACCATTACCATTGTCAACCAATTTCAAATACCAAATTATACAGAGACTGCATTACAACGAGTTCTTACTCACAAGTTGAGTAACGTTGCTCTTGTTCTCAAAAGCATTACAAATTACTTCTGATTCTACAGCTGAGTGAAATCTTGGATCCATATCCTCAACTGACTTATACCAGAACTGACCTTTTTACAACACCACTTCATACAGAATGAAGAGGTTCTCCTGACCAGCTATCACAAATCCACAATCAAACAAGATCAAGAGAAACCATGATAACAGAATCACAACAGAAGAAAACAAAGATCAACAAAACCACAAGACTTCAACATATGTGCTTCGCTATTGGTTAGTGATCATGACGGCAAATACATAAACAGATGCTCACCAGCCAAGTCTTTCTCCTTGACGCAATAACCTGGTTCTGCAGTTTCATCGGCAATGCTGGTTTCATTCTGCTGGCCATCTGTTTCAGCAACCTTATCCTCATCTGATTTATCGCCTGTTGGTTCTGGCAGCTCAACCTCCGAAGCTGAAGAGATGTCATGCTGGACTTGTAGTTGCATGGTGTTTTGTGAGTGGTCTATATTCAGCTGCAGAAAAAACATCCCCAAAATTATTTGCTATTTACTTCTTTACTTTCACATATGCAGTTGAAGGTTTTTTAATGTATAATGTGATGTAAAACATTCGCTGTATGTATATGGCTATTTATAAAGTACCTTTTAGAAAATGTTATGTAATGCTTTAAACACACAAATGGAAACTACCAATTTACGAAAATAAAAAAATTGTATAAAAAGCACAAAAAACTCACAAATCGGTTGCTAGTCGCAACACAGCTGCTGCATTCGGCATCTGCATTTATTTCCAAATCGCACGTCCCATCCACAGTGCTTTCATTATCATCATCGTCATCATCATCAACCAGGTGCAGCAGCTCCAAGGCCAGGCTGTGACCAAATTGCTCATCAGAAGCGACAACAAGATCTTGTTCTTCCATTCGGTCGTCTTCGGCTTTCATCCATTTGAGGGCCTTTAAAAAATACACATACTGTACATGCAGTATGCCTACAACAAGGATTCAGTGTCTGCAGTGTTAAAATAAATTGATACAATAATAATGATAAATTATAATGGGCAAAATATTAATAATGCCACCTGCACAGACATCATCAATTCCTTCACTGGTGAAAAGTGACCTCAAGTGCTGCACAGTTGAATGGGATCCAAGGACACACCCTTAAAGAACAAAACTTCCATATGATCAAGGCTGCTTACTACACGTTAGCAGTGAAATGGCCTCTAATGCAGCTATTATATTATGAGAAATGTATATTTCAGTGAAACTTGCAATTCAAACCATCACATACATTTCGGAGGTAAGAATACCCGAGGATAATTGTAAAAAAATAATATAATAATAATAGAACTAACAAAACCTCTGAGAAATTTTTCAACGTAGCTGTAACAGAGTTCCAGAAACACAAGTTTTGAAAGTTAGATGGGTCAAAGCAAAGAAAGATGAAGACTGGAACCCTGACATCTGGGTTGGCAGTATAGCATGCTAAACCATTAGATTATTGTGTACCCTAGTTCAGTAATTAAAATGCAGTAATCACTCAGAATTCCAGTAAAAGATTTAAAAATGAAATAATAATAATGCTACATACATGTATTTCCATTTAAAAGCAAATGGGACTAGGAAGGTTCAACCAAAATATCAAACTCTATGACTTAAAACCTGGAAGGATTAATTTAAAACAGACTGAGATCTCAAGTGAAAGACACTTAATAATTGGGAAACAATTCTTACATTGTTGAGCTGGATAACTGTGTCATTCAACAATGAATTGTTGTTCATTGCAGTGGTACTGTGAGGGGTTGACAGAGAGCTGCCAGAGTCAACGCCTTCTGCATAATCAAATTCAGCCTTGAGATCAGTTTTCTCAAGTCCACCTACACATGATCTTCCCAGCTCTTCAGAAGCACTGCATCCAACTGAAACCTACAAGTTAAACACATGATCAAACCATCATTTTAAAACACAATACACCAAAACTATTTTGTTTCTATTGTAACTGGTTGTGGTCTGTCAACCTTATGAGGAACTAAATGAATATATAAGCCTAAGCAACTTCCTTATAACTGCATCGTTAAACACGATTCTGTTAAAACATAAAAAAATAAATTATTGAAATAAACAACAGAGCACCAAAAAGACAGATGGATGCCAATGTCAAAGATTTCAACTGAAGTCAGTCGACATGTCATACTATAGTATAGTCTACTAGCAGTAACTTTATACTCTGCTAAAATCAATGATTACTGTTGTATTCATGACCGCTTATTCAGAGGGCATATATTCCTACAGACCTCGAAAATGGATCTGATTCGATAAGAAAATGACGTCATGATTCTAAACATTTTAACCACCTCTGGTCATATTGACTCTAGAATAGCGCAGGGAGCGCCTCTGAGTAGGAATCTTGAAGGGGCGCTTTATACATTTTTGGAATGAAGAATGAATAAGCAACTCACTCCATCAGCCGTAACATTCCTCTGCTCAGGAGGAAGCTCAACTGCCGCTCCTTTTGTAACGATGTCCTGTATTGCTAGGAGTGCTCTCTGCCTAAGCAAGTCGGTAGAGAGCAACTGTAGCTCCTGAAAGAGTCTTATCAAGTAATGCGGACAGTGTTCATTCTGGGCAACCAGTGCTTCCACCTCACTGTAGATCGTCTCTTGCAAGAAAGTAAACGAACTGCGTTCATACGATGTGCCTGGCAACCTATTTGAACACGATATGAACATAACACAAAATATTTCAGCACAGTACAACCTATGTTAACCGAACACGACCAATTTCAACAGAAGTTCCTATGACCTATTTTACTACAAGATGACAAATTAAACTTAGGATGACCTACTTGAACACAAGATGACCTACTTAAACACAAGATGATCTACTTGAAGACAAGATGACCTACTTGAAGACAAGATGACCTACTTGAACACAAGATGACCTACTTGAACACAAAATGACCTACTTGAACACAAGATGACCTACTTGAATGCAAGATAATCTACTTGAACAAAAGATGACCTACTTAAGCATATGTCCCACTGAAACACAGGATGACCAATTTTTGTATGCAAGACAATATAATTAAGAAGATGACCTATTCCAACACAGTGACGATTTCCCTAAAATATGACCTCCTAAATAAAAAAAACAGTTTTTACTCTATAGCACACCTCCTGGGCTTGGAATTCATCCAAGGTACTCTTAATGAAATGCTACATAAAATGAATGCTCTCAATGAATGAACGACTTAAAGTGATTTCCTACCTTTGTGCAGGTGCACTACCCACACGACCGGTCTTTTCATTAGCAGCTGCATCATGAATGGCTGTCAGACTGGATGAAACAAAGTCGTCTGAAAATCTGTTCTTCACATGAACAAACTCTGGAGCTCTCACCTGTCCAGAGAATTCAGAGGTCGAAAGGTCACCTGCAAAGTCAAGGAGAGCAAGGTCAGGCAAAGTGAGATAGGCAATTGCTCATTCATAGCATGAGCTATATCAACAATGGCTCACTAGACATGATGGTTTTAAAGGATTCTTTAGCTGAGGTCAAAACATGACAACAGCAGTCGAACAACTGGAAACTTCTTCATGTGATTTACATGACATCACAATGAAATGTCAGCTTCACATGAAATGCAACAAATCACACTCCACACCCATTGACAATTAGTCTTCATGCCACAGAAACTGTACACAGGAACCACAACATAGGAAAATAATTTAACCCTTTAACGACGAGCTGCATTGGTTTTCCCATACATTTTAGTACACGCTCGTCGTTAAAGGGTTAAGGACTAATTAGTAGTAATTCAAAAATTATCACATAAAGACAAAGAGAGTCCTTAAGAACAACAAGAGATGACAAACTTACTAACAAACACTGCATAAAAGATTAACAATTTAATTAACAACAAAATAAATTTAAGTCACCAACTGAAAACTACCAACTTTTCACAGTGCACCAGAATAAAGAAAAACAAATAAATGATGAAATCATGCAAAAATGTAAACAAGGTGCAAATAATGAAACTGGCCAATACAGAGAATAACAGAGAATAAATTATTGCACCTATCTAAAGAGTGGTCCACGGAATAAAAAGTACATACCATCATTATTTCCCCGAGGTTCCCATATTCTGCGTTTACTCTGATTCTTTCTGTATTGCTTTTCAGTGTGAGGAAGACTAGAATTGTTTTGCTTTGGCTGCATTCTTCCAAGATCACCACAGTTCATCCCATCACCCCATTTCCTCACAAAACAAGTTCCCAACTGGGATGGATTGACGTGAGGCATTTCTCGAACCGCACACGTCTCAAAGTTGGGAATACCCATATCACTGGCATGGATCGTCTTGATTGGAACACTTTCTTCTGGATCTGATCCATCTTTAACGGAGGACACAATGCTGGGGTAAGAGTGAAGATGTGGCACTGGTTGACGTTGGCCAGGGGAACGACGCTTGTTTCTCGGTAGGGAACGAAAACCTGGCTGACCAACGCTTTCATTCTCCACCTTGGAAGACTCAGAAGATAGTGAATTTTTTCTTCCAGCCAGAGGAAAATGCCCTTTCCAGACACATGGAGGATCCTGAACGAACGACTTCGGAAGAGGCTTTACGCCAGGTGAACGAGAATCACCTTGGCCGCTATCACGGATCCGTTCCATTGGAGTTATGGTCTCTCTGGTGCCAAAATTATTCAGGACTATTTTCTCGAGTTGGTTAAGTCTTTCTGCCATGGCATTCTGACTGGAAAGCAGCTGGAGGAAGCACTTGTTAAGTCCGAAGAAGAGCTGGTTGTGCTGGACCTGAGCATCCTCTTCCAGAGAACGTTTTCCACTCAAAGAACGAATGAGAGATGAAACCATGCTCTTCATCAACTTCATTTCATTACAAAGAGCAGACAAACCAGCTCCGCCCTAAAACAAAAAGCCGATCGTTAGTAATGTACATATACACTAAGGATCCTGAGTGGCCGAGTGGGTTGGTGCCCGCTCGCTGCGCCGGCGCCCCGGGTTCGCTTCCCGGTCGGGTCGGATTATCAGAGATTAATTTCTCGGATCTTTACTGCGGGTGGCTCGGTCGCATTATAAGCGTGGAGTACAATACAACACACAATACAACACATCACAATACAACTGGGGCGCGGTGGTGTAGGGGTATGTTCGGTGCCTTGCAGCTGGAGGGTTGCGGGTTCGGATCCACCTCAAAGTCGCCGCGTAGGGACCCTGGGCAAGTCCTTCACTCGCAATTGCTCATGCGCTTCGGCGTGAAACTCCGACTCAGCGTTCGCGCAGTAGTCGGGAGCGCCTCTGAATGGGAAATCTGGTTGGGGCGCTATAACAAGTGTTTCAAATACAATACAATACAATACACTAGAACTTCATTGTTATGTTGTCTTTGGCTTATATCAAGCGTTATAACTCTGTTCCTTCTGGGTCTACCCATGTCAATGTTTCATGTCTGTACTTTCTTTTGCTGATTTTTTGGGATTCAATAAACAAAGAATGAATTAATTAATAAATAACATGGCTGTGTCACTTGCCAAGGGCAAAATGAATTCTGATTCCATGTCCTTGACAGAATTATACCAGAAGTCATGTTATATTGATTCATGTTACAAGTATGTAGCTATGCATACACTTATACACTGCCTTTTATGAACCTCTTAAAACAGCTTTCATCAATGAACAACACCACTGTTCGTACTCTGACAGTGCCAGTCCAAAGCCTGCAGCAAGGAGGAGGGCAACGCTAATCATTTTTGCTATGACACAGAGTCGTTAAACACCAACTAACCAACGACCTCAGACCTTGCCAGAAATTGGACCTAGGACATAAGGAAGAGAGATCAGCATGTTATGATTTATGCCAACAATGTGCTGCTCATCAAAGGTGTGTTAAGGCAAGACAACTGTTCGTTCATTCCTTGTAAAGATCTATCACAGAAGTGTCAGAAGACCGGCCCATGGGCCATTTCTGGCCCACCGACAATGCTTTTCTAGCCTGCCAAGACTTGTCTATAGACTAGGGATGTTAAACGATAATCGGAAATCCGATTATCGGTTTCGAAAACGATAATCGGTTTTTATTATTGACAAACCGATTATCGAATTCTGCCTCTTATATATAAAATGGAGTCTTCCACAGCCAACGAGGTAATAGTAGAACACCCCCCCACAGCGACGTATTATTGCCTCTTATATATAAACGGATACTTCCACAGCCAACGAGGTAATAGTAGAACCCCCACAGGGACCTATTATTGCCTGTATATAAAGTGGTCTTCCACAGCCAACGAGGTAATAGTAGAACCCCGTACGTGTATGTACGTTACCGTACATAGCGATTATCGGTTTTCAGTAACTTGCATTATATGATAATATATTAAATTTTCTATGAAGGCCAATAAAAACGATAATCGGTTTAAAATCGGATTTCTAAAACCGATAATCGGTTTGCCGAAAAAACCGATATTAACAACCCTACTATAGACTACACAATTCGAGAATAAAAGTTGAAATTTGTCATTTTACACTGCGTATGAAGAGAAATCAAATTGCTATGTTAGTAACAAGCCAGTCAATACTAAATCCTCGCACTGCTATAGTATAGAGCAGTGGTTCCCAAGCTCTTTTGATGGAGGGCAAAGTCTTACTTTTAAAATATCATGGCGGGCCACAGAGATCTGAGGAGCCGTCCTTAGTTGCAGTGGCGTAACTAGGGGTTCGCGCGCCCGGGGGCAAGAATTTCCTTAAAAAAATTTTCTTACTTCCGCCAAAATATTTCTGATGACCTTTTTTTTTGCTTTTTCGTGAACAAATTCGTCAGAAACCTCATTTTGCGCCCCCTCTCCCGCGCCCCATGCAAAACTCATGTATAATAGTTACTTTTTTACTTTTTCCACTATTTCTTTAACAAAAAATTGTCAGAAGCCTAAATCAAGAAAAAACAAGGTAATTTTATTTTTTTCAAAATTTGTGAGTGACTGTCGCGGGCCACATTCAAAGGATTGGCGGGCCACTTTTGGCCCGCGGGCCACGGTTTGGGAACCACTGGTATAGAGGTTATTGATAATGAAGATCAAAAGCGTTGTGATATCAATAAATGTCTGTAACGAAACATCAACTCACATTAGCAGTCACATCATCGTCATCCCTATTGTAAACATTATTCTGATGTTTCCTTTGATGACTGAAGTGATTCTTTCGTATAACTTGCCGATTGTTCCCCAACATCCTGCCAGCCAAACCATGCTCCTTAGTGTTGCCTGAAAACAAATGACTTGCACTGACAAACACTTTTACTAACAAATGGTTCCACAGCACAGTGAATTGAAGGTATAGGGTCATGCACAAGTGCAGCAACTTGTCAAGGGCTTTGCTAATTTATTACATATCTCTTACAACAAGTCATCAAATCGCCCTCATGGAATCATATTTTCAGGGTAAGTGCAAACACAACAGTAACTCAACAACTGGACCTTTTAGTGAAAATTACAAAGCTCAATAACAAACTGTCAATTTCATGTGAAATATCAAGATTCAAATCCAAAATGTGCAGAAGAAAGTTAAACACATGTGCAGTTACTCGCTCACCATGTAAGTTTCGTCATCAGCATATGTGCTAATTAACTTAGGACGTCTTCATATGGCATCTTTTCACAATATTTGATAATTGAGCATAGCAATTGGCTTGTTGTAAGCAGAAAACTTGCCTTTTTTTTATTTATTGCATCTTATTGCTTTGCAGTCTTGTACTTGAACAAATGAACAAATTAAGTAAAGAAAGTTTTATAATGAATTCAAAATGCAGTTAAAAACATTTCGTAGTCTATTTTTAAAAACATTTGACTGGAAAACTTGTCATAATTACATGCAAATGACGCAGGTTTCTGCCTGTGTGCAACATGCTGCGACATGTTCTGTGACGACACATGTCGCACCCCAGGCACAGACAAGCTGTTGATGATGGGACGAACAATTCGACTGGTGTCACAATCATTGTCAATGCAGTAGGTACCATCTCCTCTGGCTGCATCATCACCATTGGCAACCGCCTCCTTCTGAAAGTTGGCATCTGTGGACACTGAAAAATCAGCAACACATTTAAATTAACAATACAAAACTCCTATTTAAAATTACTACTGTTGGAAAAGTGGCATTAAGGCAATAAGATGGATTGTTATCACTGTTCAAATTGTACAACACTCTGCTAAACTAAATTGTCTGGTACATTTTGGGACCATGATTAAATGCTCAGTTATATACATAGAAACATACATAAATATATGATTACAAACATACATAAGGCATATGCTGATATACCATATGTGCAGAACTGCAGACATGTATGCAGATATCTGGATTTAAATAGCTTTGAATAATTCTTAAAAGATTTTGTATATCTGAATTGTTCAGACACAAGTAAGTAAGTCAAGTAAGTAGCTTTTATTTGCATTACATTGTATACAACGATCATGAATATACATTTTAAAATAAACTATAACAGTAGCAGATTATAAAGACACACATGTATGACCAACTAAATAGAACTAAAGTTGCATCAGTTAACAAACCTGCTTTTAAACAATTTAGATTTAAAAAAAGGCAGCATGAAAGCATACAACTTCTATCAAAAAAGGTTACTTAGCTAAGTAAAGTCAAGTAATGTAACAAAACACTGATTTAGTGCCTTGAAATACCTCCCAAAAAGCACTGTTTGCAAGGCTACTTAACACAACAAATATGACCTTAGGTAACCAGAAAATGTGTTAATCTAATCTAATGACGTCTACAGCATTGTTATCATAATATCCAACACATCAGTCGATGGGTTGCTTAGAGTGAAATTGCAACTACATATGTATCAACAATCTGTAATCTGTTTATTAAAATAATATTAAACTACAACCCACAGCTAACTTGTTGTGCACAATGTCTGCTAGTAACAATAAAACTATCTATTTCTTAAATTGAAGGATTACAATTTGTAAAAAGACACTAACACTTGAGTGGCAAAAATCTGCGACGAAAGCAAGCATTTGGTACTGATGAATTCTTGGTGACTCGGCTTCTGAGTGCATCATTTGTGCCAGAAGCACCTTCAAACTCTTGGCCTGTTGCATCATCATCTCCATCATTTGAATACTCCTCTTCATCTGCTTCTTCCTGCCCTGCTTGCGCCATTCTATTGTTGGGAAAACCTAGTAATGAAAAGGAAACAGCCATGACATAAGGCCATTCACAAAACCAGAATGCAGAAACCAAGAACGTGATTGCAAGCCTGTGTGCATTTGTCTGTGTGTGTGTGTGTGTGTGTGTGTGTGTGTGTGTGTGTGTGTGAATATACTATTTGCATCCATCTGTTTGTGTGTATTTGTATGTGTTTATTTGCATTTGTCTGTGTTTAAGTTCATTTGCCTGTGCATTGGACGTGTTAGCACTCATTTGTATCTATGTGCATTTTTTGTGTTTGACTGTGTTAGCATGCAAGCACTTGTGTCCGTGCTTGAGTGCATGTTATTGAGAACGTGTTCGCTATACAATAGATTATACACTGGGAGCTCGTTTTGATATGCAGAGCTCGCTTTGGTTTGACATAGTTACCCTGTATTCATATCGAGCAAGGCCCTAACGTACAATTACTCAAATATCAGCCACTGATGGATGCCTTGTCATTAGACAGTAGTGCTATATAAATACACATGTAATTTACGATGCTGCTTATGATGATGCCATTTTCATCACAACTGTTGTTCACCACTGCCACCACCACTACTACCACCTCAGCCACCACCGCCATCATCACAATCTTCAGATTTGTTACCAGCATCGCCCCTCCTCACCTGTTTTTACTTCTGTCTTGCCTTCATCATCAATGTCATCATCATCCTTGTTGTCGTCATCATTGTCTTCTTTGCAGCTCCTATTTTCCGTCTCCCCCATGCTCTCGAGATTACCGGCAGTTGATCCACCCCAAGTCGCTGTCGTAATATCCTCACTTGGACTTGCCCTGAATAACAAATCTTCAAGCTATTAATGTCTCCAAAACAGAACAATATAAATAGCAAAGGTGTTGGGTAGTGTAATCTATCCTTAAAACCTTTTAGTTCTATGGCACCATCATGAAAGTCAACACTTCATAATCGCAACTGTAATCTCAATATTAGTTACCGATACACTGATTAATTAACAAATAGACAACATAACAAAGGTAATACATTGTAGTAGTTATAATAGCATTGTTCTGCTACTTTTCAAATTGCCAAAAAACACATTTCTTTAGATCAGTTAGTCATGCATCCAATGCTTTCGTGAGGTACTGAAAACTTGCTTTAATAACTCTCTCGATACACACATAAATACATCACAAACAAGTACACATTATGCTCAAGAAATTATTATCCAGGTTTGTCATCAACCTGTACAAGCAATTTTACAGGTGACTGATTTACCTGCACTGGTCCGATCTGTTGGAATAGGAGACGGTGTCACTCTGTGTCACTTGGTTGCGCATGTTCTGCTTCAGCGATTTGTCTGTCTGCATCATTTGCTGCAGTTCCTTTTTCTTCTCAAGCAGTTCCTCTCGTAGCATTCTTTGCTGCCTCATCCGCCCATACAACTCTTCGTTTGAAACGACAGCTAAAAACAGTTCAAAATTACATTACAAACAAATAAAAATTACAGTGTCAAACCACATCCACAAAGATCTTCATTTGATGCTACAAAATCTGCATTTTCAACTACAGCCACAAAAGCTCTCACTTCAAATACTGCCAACATATTCACTATTCGAAAGTGTATTTAGAGTGTTCTTTAGCGGGTCTACCTGACCCTTCTCGGCTGACCTTTGACTACTACGATATATAGCTGCTTCAAGCTTGTTACGTTTCTTGTTTTGCTTTGTTTCTTTTGTTATTATGTGGCAAGTCTTTTGTTATTATGTGGTAGGCCAAAAACGAATTGAATTGAAAATTGAATTGAATATTCGAAACTTAAATTAAAACTTCTCATCTGCAGTTAAATCAACACAGAAATGTTCAAAATGATACATTTCACATATGGGCCTGTTTAAACAGAAGGTGATGAACATAAAACAAATGAAACTGGCTTACTCTCTATTGGATCTTGAAACTTGACCTGCGTTGATTCTGAGGACATCTTAGCAGCTGAAATGGTCATTGGTGAAGGCAGGTGCTTTGTTGAATTGTGCATCTCAGCTGTCTCATTCAACACCTGGGAGGCTGTGGCTACTTCTGATGATGACCTGGCAGCTGCATCTGGTTCTTCAGCATCCACTGGTTCCTTGTTGTTAAAAAGTCTTCCTTATACTTAAGGCACAAATTCAACTATAAAATCTTTGGTTTTATAAGACAAGTCCTTAGCATTATGTTAACATTGGTTGCTACTGTAAATTTATCATAGGTATAATGAGGGACAATGGGTGGTACTAGAAATTTATGACACGTATTTTTAGATTATTCTAGCCCTTGCGTATCCTCACTAATTCCACAAAATGACTAGGTTTTTGGCCAAGCTTATACTAGAGCTTAATTGAGACATTACAATGACTACATACGCGTTTGGTTACAATACACGACCCTATATTACAAGATGCAGCATCACATGTCACAGACTGTTACAATGATGTTACAAGATGCATGACATCACGTTTTGTCACATAAAGCTACATTATTTTTTAAAAATGATGCAAAGTCATATTATTTTACACTAAAGTCACAAATATGTTAAATAAATGTTACACTATTAAATACCTTGGGCTGAGTTTCCTGTATTCTTTCCAGCTCTACTTGCAGCTCAAGCAGACGTTGATGTTCCTCCATAAGCTCAGCCAATTCCGCCTGTTGTCGTTGAAATTTACCAACCACATCCTCTCCTCTACAACATCAAACCTTCCACACATAAATTCTATGTAGCTAGACATTATGTCATGTTATTGAACATAAATAATGCAGAGTTTACAGTAATTTTCAAATAAGAATTTAATACATAAACATTTAAAGATTTCCTAGATTTTCACCTGTCTAATCTAATCTAGAGACAATGAAACATTAATGAGTTCTACAACTAATTATAATCGAAATTAGTGTGAAATAGTTCAATTTCTTTAATATGTCAAACATTAAATTAAAGTAGCACTATAAATAAGATGAGATGTATGCATAAGTTAGATTGCTGCTGTGGAAATCTTTGTGCCATGTGCAGCCAACATATCCTTTGACTTTGGGACTGTACTTCTGATGAGTTTCCAACAGGCAGGCAAACAGATGTGCTACCTTTAACCTTTAGATCAGGGGTCTCCAAAGTACGGCCCGCGGAACTCTCCTTGAAGAAACAAACTAAATTGGGAAAACTGAAAATTTTAACGCCACTGTACTCTGACATGCATATTGCCAAAATCCATGTCGCTGTTATCACACTAATCAGGACTAACGAGAAACCATCTTAATTGTTGTTGATATCTGCATTGAAATTCTGCACTGCATCAGATCTCAGGAATAATTAGTCCGTTTAAAGTTATTAATTCGCGGTTTTTTCCTCTGAGTTTTGGCCCGTGGAGCTTTAGAAAGTCAGCAATGTGGCCCCCCGCTGGAAAACTTTGGAGACCCTGCTTTAGATGCTTCAAACTGTTACCTTTCTTCTTCTAGAGAACAAGACGTCACAAGGTCTTTGGGAAATCCCAGCATGTTGTCTGCTGCACAAGAGGTTAAGTCAGGTGACTGGCGAACAAGAACTACTAGCTGTTTAAGGTTATTCAGCGTCTCTTTGGTCCCAATCAGTTGTCTACATTGAACAGAACACACTTTAATGTAACCAATGTTTTGAACTTTAATGTCACCACAGGTTTTTAACTTTAATACAACCAGATGTTTTTAACTTTAATACAACCAGATGTTTTTATCATAAATACACACACACACAAATGCACGCACATACAAACATATAATATATAAATTGTCTACATGTCATCATCAGTTCCTAGCAAAAATATATAGCATAACAAACAATGTATATAATTTTATATGTGTTGTGACACGCGCATGCAAGCACGCACATCACTAGTGAAGAGAAAGACAGCGACAGATATAGACAGAGAAACAATCATGTGATATGTGGGACTGTGGGTGGTAAACCTATAGCCAAGCAATTGAGCAACCACTGCATTTAGTCATTTATTGAATTCTTGATCTTTGCATACTTGGCCATATAAGTCATTCGATTACACAGAAATGACATTGTTGCCAATCTTCTATAAAGCATTCCCCTATATAAACGCATGGTAAATGATGATAGGAGAAAGCCATAGTAGAGAAACTATAATGATTGTCATTGAATTAAGCATACTATTGTGTCAAGCCACAGTGAAGCTACTCGCCACTGTAATGGCCTCCTGCTAACGTCTACCAATTAACCTACATTACATGTGTATGCATGTACGCATGCATGCATTTGGCTATTTACATAATACCTTTTAAAGACCTCACGAAGAGCTTTTGGAATTTCAGTACAGGTAATTCAGTTACAAAGGATGCTCTGATTACCTCAGCCTCTCTTGGAGCTGAGCACACCTTTCATCTTCTGCCTTTTGTTCTTCCAGTCTTTTAACCGTCTTCATTTCCGATCTGCCTGGACTGGCCTTTGCTTCCAGTTCTCCACTTCGATTCAGACTTTTTCCAGCATTTGCTGAAGTTGCACTGCTACACAGGAGTGCCAAAACAGAAAAGTGTACTAAAACCTAAAAGTAATAGTAATAATAAAAACAATTATGAAATAATAAATAAAATTTAAAATAATGAAAAATGTTTTAGAAGAAAATTGTACACAAGGAAAAGCATAATCAAGGACAATTGTTAAAAATACAAAGTATAATCGAGAGGATAGTAATAAATGCACTGAGATTTGGCCACACCTGGTATCGTTCTCATGTCTGTTGACATTGCACTGTGGGTTGAGCATCGCAGTCCAATCATTTCCGACAATTGTTCGTTCAAAAGTGGCATCTGCCTCCACTCCTGCAGCAGCAGCCGCAGCCTCCACTGAACCACGGTCATCCTCACCAAATAGAAATTCTTCACCTGGCTCATAAAGCCCCTGCATTCCATCAGAGTGCTCATTTGAAATCTCTAACTTCCTAATAAGAAAATTCAAAAATAAACACCACCATCAGCAACATCATAGAAAAAACGTAAAGATATTCCGATAACAATTACCATAAACATGCATGCAAGAGCGTAATGTAATAGTGTAATATGCACGAATGAACTTAAGCCACATTCTCTTCCTATCGCAGTCACTCCTGTTAGAACTGCTGAAAACTGGTTTGAGAAATAAAAGTGCGAACCTGACTGTGTGGACATGATAACGAAAGACGTTAACGCAAGGCTCAAAGCAATTTCCAAAATCACATTTTTTCAGTGAGTATTACTAACAAAGTATGTCTTTAGTAATAAATAATAGACAATGACCTGTGATTTGGTTGTCTTTCTTTGCACCAAGCAGCTTCTTCAACAAAGCCACCAGCAAGTTGGTTGCTAGAGAATTTTCCACCTCTATCACATCCTAAATCCATCACATCAGCTGCAGCAACTGTTGCCAATTCTGCCACAGAAAACAAATGACAAATACTATGAACAACGGCTTGAAGGAAACAACTCTCATAAGAACATTCAATTCACGACTACATATTAGGCTTTGAATATCGTCAACCAGATTACGCATTTATTAGGCACCACTCCCTAACGACCCAAGCATCAATCAACGGCAATGATCAATTGTGAGTGAAGGACTTGCTTCAGGTGCACTACACAGTAACCATCTCACGGGAGGATCAAACCTTAACTCTCCATGTTACAGGGCAAGCACCTTAACCAATTGGCTATGGTGTCCCACACCAGATGATCATGATGATGATGATCACTACAACCATTAGCATTACCACCATCACTCACCACTCATATCATAACCATACCCAGTTTACCCACCCATATCACAGCTACCATCACCAACATGTGTCTGAATATATATACAATGCTTATATAATTTCCTGATATCACCATCACAACTATTGCATTTACTCAATCACCCATATCACCAAAATCATCAGTATCAGCATCATTATCACCTCCACTGTCGTCACTATCACTATTCCTATCATCTTTCTCTTCAGTTTCACCACCACCACTACCGCCGCCACCACCACCATAGAGAAACATAGTGACCATTATTAAGAAACGATCTTTCCATCCGAAGGGATTGCAACTTCTGTAGCATCTCATTCATATTCCGCTTCTTCTCATCGAGTCTTCGTAGTTTTTCTTCGAGGCGTTGCTGTTCCTGCTGACCCAGATGCTCCACTACCAAGTGATCGCGTCTCTCTGTTGAGTTGACTCGGTCAGAAGAAGCCTTGTTCAAAAATATGCACAGCATCAGCTCAATTATCCTCTTGAAACTCAGTTAAGTAATAGTAAATAATGCTCCCATGTCCCAGAGTGAAATGTAGGGTAGGGCCCAGATTTCTATAGTGGAATTACTTTGTCAATCTTCAGTGCATCTGGTACAATTCCAGCATTAATGGAACAATTTATGATTGTGGCCAAAGGTACAGAGACAGCTTCTATAGCAAATCTTGCAACAGATGGGTTGATTTCATCAACATCGTTGCTGGTGGGATGTTCTCAATTCTTTCCAGATGTTAATGACTTCTACAGAAGTAGTAAGTTCAACACCAATGGATGAATTAGGCGGCTTAATTAAAAAGTCTTTAAGTGAAGAGTTACTTTTATGAAAGCACCTAGCTTTGGTCCTATTTCAGTGAAGTACCTATTAAACTTGCTTGCTATGTTTTGCTTATCTTACACCCGATTGTAATCAATGAGAAAGGAGTCTATGGCTAGGGAGTGGCTCTTACTAGGCAAAATTGATTTTATTACAGTCCAAGTTTTTCTTCGGTTATTTTCAAATTTTATAATTTGGTCAGCATAGTATGCGACATTGTTTAACTAATTCCTATATTTTATAAAGGTCCAGGCCTTTATTCTTAATCGTTTGGACTACTGCTCTTCGCTCTACTGTGGACTACCACAGATCCGCTTGCATCCTTTGAAGGCGTGTTTCGGGCGGCTGCTCGCTTAATTGGTGGTGTACCTAAGTTTGGCCACATCTCTGCCTTTATGCGCGATGTCCTCCACTGGCTCCCGGTCCAGCAGCGCATCAATTATAGAGTCTCATCTATTGTCTGGCAATGTGTTCTAGGTAGAGCACCTACCTATCTCCAGGAGCTTTTCACATTGACTTCGGGTCTGCTCTGGTCGCCGATCTCTGCGCTCGGCTTCTAGAGGTGACTTTATGGTACCACATGCTCGCTCTGCCACCAGACAGCGTCGGGCATTCTCGATAGTGGGTCCTTCTCTTTGGAATGGTCTCCCCCTGACCTGCGTTCTCTTCCACGAGACTTCTCTTCTTCTTTTATAAATTACTTAAGACCTTCCTTTTTGACCGGGCCTGGGTCGGGAGCGCTTCTGAGCAGTAACCTTGAAGGGGCGCTATATAAATCTCATAGATAGATAGATAGATAGATAAAGACAGCTTTATTCTGATCGGATATTTAGATTTTTAAAGACAGGAAATATTATTCTGTAATACAAGTAATACATAGCTAGATTGTAGGCATTCTAAGCAAATAGTCAAATAAGGACAAATCAAACTAGCTTACCTCTTCTTTAGTTTCGCACATGTTTCGAACATATTTCTGTTTCACTTGGGCTGAACCAGACAGACCATCCTCTTTAACACAAGTCCCATCCAAAGACCTACAGCTGAGCGCCGGTCTGTTCAAAAGACCTGGATTCAAGGACGACCGAGAAGCTGGAAAGTACAACCGGAATAATCAAAACAAAACACAGAGAACAAACAACAGCAAAAATTGAATTCATATAACGAGGTAGAAGTAAAATGTAACATAAATGGTAACTCATTGTTTTCAGTTACTAGGTATGCTATGTAATGAAAATGGCAACATAATGCTTTACAGTACTGGATTACTATTTATAAAGTGGTGGCTACTATCTGTCTACACATTTCCAAGAATTCCACAAATAAAATAAGAGAGTAATACTATAATGGGTAATTGTAATTACAATGACAAGAAAAAAATCAATATTAATATCAATTAGAAATAACAGTAATAATAAAGATTACAAATGAAAAACAGCACAAGAAGAACAATTTCATTAATAATAATAATAATAATAATAATAATAATAATAATAATAATAATAATAATAATAATAATGACACGAAAAATTACTTGGCTTGTAGCGCCTCATGCCTTCATCCCATGATGTGCAGCTTTTACGATCACCTTCTGCTCGATTTAGTTCCTCCTACAACCAATTAGTTTCCAGACATAAAGTAAAGTACAAACAATTGCACATTCTTACTTATGCATTAATTATGTACTACAAATGATACGTACAATAGATACTGGAACTATATAAATACAAGAAAATAAATAAAATAATCAAATAATCTACCATGATATATAATCCTAGTAAGACAAATAATCTTACAATAATCCAGTAATCCCACTGTAATCCAACAATTTTATGATAATAATTCTGTAATCCACTCTAAATAACCCAGAAATAATAAAAAAATTCACAAATTATTCCATTTTGCTCAAGTAAATATTTTCTCAAACTAACCATGAAGAACATTTAAATAGACAAATAACACAGGGTAAATGAGCAATAAGTTCAATTTCTTAGAACCTGTAATTAGACACAACTGCATAACTTTTACAAGGACCCAGTTCAGACACAAAAATCTGGCTTACTTGAGAAGATAGTGGACTAGGCTGTTGATCTTGCAGCAACCTGTAGAAAATTTCATGCTTCTGAGACATGAAAGACAGTACTTCATTACGTGTCCTCTCTGCATCATCCATCTGTGGATGATAAACATATATACCTTACTGACTGATTGCTCAAAAATCAGTTAGACTTCTGCTCTGCTGAAAAAGAAATTTACCTTACAAATTCACTGTCTAAAACTCTAACGTTCATATTTTGGTGAAAACAAATATAAAGATGGACTGCTGCCCAAAGACCCAAGCTACAGCCATTCACCTCTGGCCGAAATATAAATATCTGTTACACACTGACTGTCCACAAATCTAACAAAATCACAGACATTCACCAGAGGATGACAAATAAATTTGCTACATCAGTGTTTCCATATCAGGGTTCCATGGAATAATGTGATGGGTATCACAAGAAAACGGAATAAATAAACCATAAAAAAATAAAGAAATAAGAAATAAATTATGGCAGATAATTCCTACAAGTGGAGTCCATTTAGATCTGTTCCAAGAATCCCTTTTGCATGCAGACTACTTTCCAGAATTCTCCACAGCAAACTGAATTGCACTCAGCCCCACTATCAACTTATTCTGACTTGTAAACACCTTCATAAGAAGAGTTAATCCAGAAATGAAAAATATATGGTTCCCCATATGAAAAGGTTCAGAAACACTGCCTTACAGATTCACTGTCTGAAAATCTGACTAAATTACAGAGAAAACAAATACCTAATATTCCAAATTGACTATCAAAATCCAACTAAAATACAGATAAGACCTACAAATGAATGTACAAAAGAACCAACGATGATGCCATTATTGCTAGGAAGCAATGCAGTTAGGAAGCAGCAGGGTGGGGAAAGACTCCGAGGTAAGAGCTAAAAGAATGGGGGAAATGCATCACATTGAATTGCTAACCACATCCTGTTAACTATAATCATTAGTAGGTTTATAATCAGCACAGCCATCATTGTCATTAAAATAGTTGCTGCTGTAATCAAGTGTTCTGTTCATTCATTCCTATGGGAATGATACCTGGATTGTTGTAAATAACACCACCTATAAGAACATGCAACCCCAGAGCAGCTTTCACTAAAGCCCTGCACATATGGCTATTTTTTATTCATTCATTAATTCAGTCATTCAGCATTTCCATAGCACCCCAGTCTCTACACAACAGATCATCATGAGAATATTACTTTAAAAGTATAATAAGACAGTTTCCAAGTAAATATCCAACAACAGGACAGCCTGTACTTTGGATCATCAGAACTAGGACTTGAACCTCAGACTAAGAAGCACGCAGGCTGAATTGTAAACAGAATCATAAAGCAGCTTTCTGTTAGGGTTTCAAAGGATGGCTGTACAGCATAAAACCACCAAACGACAAATCACACCTGTTCATTGTCTGAAACACTGGAATTCACATCCTGTTCTCTTTCTGGTTCCTGATCATGTTCCTGTTCTTGTTCATTGTTCTCTGCATCCGAATCTTCTGGTTCTTCGAATCTGTGGCCTAAGCCTGGGTGGTTCTGACTCTCCGAGTTACGAAATGCCTAGTCAGAAAATAACGTGCAGCAACACAACTGGACTGTAATTGTAATGTGAAACTTACACTATGCCCCAAAAATGCCATACATCTGTATATAGAGTTAGTGGTCAGTCAAACCAACCACAATACCAAAAGGAGCATAACCCCTTAAACCCAACAACAATAACTATCTTCTCTACCTTTTATAAAATGAAGTTGCTTGTGAACAGTCTACCATGCTTCAGATTTAGATCGAATAACTTTGCACGCATATTAAATGCAATGTAATGCTTTCTTTATTCCTTGTTCATACAATGGGCAAATGGCATGCATATAAATGTTTACTTATATAATTGGCCATCTTTAGAGCTTTCCAAGCACGTCTCAAAGGCATTCCTCACTAGCCTAAAGATCAGAACAGAAATCTTGGAACATCTTCCTGACCTAGCCGGGATCTGAACCTTCCACTTAAGCGTGGACATTCTAGCATGCTAACAACTGTATTAATGGACTTCTGGACACCTAGAATAAACAAATGATTGCATCATTTTATATCATCTAGCTTTATCATTATTTATTTTAAAGCAAAGCTAATTGACTAACAAGCAGTTTCTGCAGCGTGTTCAAACAAAATTCCTCCTCTTCCTTAAGTTGTCTCACAACAGACGACAGTTGATCAAACTGTTGGATGCCTTTCTACAAAGCAACAAGAGAATAATATAGAAATATAGCAGAAAATACGACAGACAGAGTAAAACGGAAGTAAAGCGAAAAATGTTTAATAGGAGTCAGAACAACAATCTGATATCTAATCTATTCTAATCTAAATCGAACCTCACTTTATTCTTCTGTTTTGAAGACTTTTACTTCACCATTATTAAAATATTAAGAAACAGCTTTGATTTTATTTTGATTTGAATACAAACATCAAATACAAGTATTAAACTGAAAACTGCAGTCAATGATAATTGTCTAGATATATATTAGTAGCATCTGAAATCTTTCAAACATCACTTGAAAACAAAATTATTCTGGGCAAAATTTGTGCTTTGAAACACTGGACGAGACACAGTGTTTCTAAATTATTTTTTCCAATAATCCAAGGCCATGATCAAATGTAATCTAAGCTAAAAACTTCTGCAGGAACAATCAATATTCCAATCCTGAAAGCAGAGTTGATCAGCTGTGCTTACAGGAATCATTGTTATTGTTTCATGGGAATGGTCTAAATCAGCCAACACTATCCATGTTATAAGGCAAGAGCTAATCAAAGTCTGCCAACAATGGATCATCAATACATTCTATTTTCATCTAACATATTTTATTGTGGCAAATAGAGTTGCTGCCTAGTTCTTTTGGAGATACGATAACATTAAACGAGATTATTAACAAGGCTTTCAAGATAACTCGTTGTAATATGCATAATCACCATACTCTCTTCGTCCACTACAGTCACTTGAACAGCATGATATCCTTGTCCCGCAGGCAAGGACTAGTATGGCCAAAACTTGAGCTTTTGCCTTCATTGGTACCACACTGTGGAATCAGCTCTCTCTCTCTATCGACACGTTCTTCACTGTTGACTGGTACTCCAAGTGCCTCTTTCCGCTGTCTCAAAACCTCTTTCTTTCTCTGGGTCTTTTGCACTGGGAGCGCCTCTGATTGGTGTGCACTGCGAGAGGCGCTTTATAAATATATAGTCTAGATACAATACAATACAATAATTATAACACAAATCCAGATAGTCATGCAGAAAGATTACAACGAAATTGTACAGAAGACCAAACATTATAATATTTATTGAATGTACTTCACTGTCACTCACTGCATCAACCCGCTTGCTAAATTTCTCGGAAGCCTTTAAGGCCTGGCTAAGGCAAGCTCGCAGTTTCACAAGTCGAGTGACCAGATAATTGCAATCAGTCTGGAAAAAATACAAAACAATCTAATACAACTGGTAACTTGTACAGCAATGTATCAGTCAATGGCACACTAACATCAATATCAAAATCTGATCGATCACAGGTCAGTCTGGTGAGCAAGAGAGGCAGCTGTAAGTATGGCAGAAAGTCACCTGGTGCAATGGATATGACACTGGCAAGCACAGAGTACAAGCACAGGATAGTCCAATCACTCATTGACTTCTGTTTCTACCGAGCAAACATCCTGTTTGTTTGTGCATAACTGTCTCTGTCGTCCAGCAATATAATTTGGTATTGGCATAAGCTGAGAAGTGAATGCCAAGTCCTGCAGTGCACTGCACTCATGTGTCCAAGACCTTGGGATTCATACAATGGCCAAAGAGAGGAATATAAGCGCCTCTCTGTGTTCCAATACGTACATGGAAGCTTTACTATTAGCTTTAATAACCTTTTTATTGGCAGCGCTGGCTCCAGCCACAGCACCAGCCACCTGCCTTCTGGAAGAATCACGGTCCTGCATCGGATTGCGATCATCCTGAGCCAACTCCGATCTCCAATTTGTGTTGCCACGCTTCTCCAGTTCCCGCTCCTGATTACGTTTCTTCACCTGGTGATGGTTTTCAGAGCTCAGAGACGGCCGCCAATAATTCAGATCCTAGAACAAAACTTAAAGCATGTCATTATCATCACTGACATCATCGGTTTCAGGCACCAGCCATTTGATATAGATGGATGTGAACGAATGATCTCCATTCCTTTAAATCAATCAATCAATAATTTAAATGATGCAAGGGTATTTTCAGTGCAAACTGTAAATAGGACTTTATATGACACCTTTCAAGATGCTCTAAACCAACAATGCCCTCAGCTAGGAGGTAACACAGTTCGATGATTATTCGCAGTGTTAGTTCAAATAACTTATAAATTACTTAATAAGATACTACCATGAATAGATTTGATCATTACTGAAGATGAACAAAGAAGTTACCACAACATTGTGTGTGATGAAAAATTAGATGAATTAAAAACATAACTTCAATTACAAAATAAATAGTAAAATATAGGCAACATATTACTAAATTATTTGGTCGATCATCTGGATGCCTTGAGCCATATCTTCGATCACTGTTGAAGCCATCATTTTCTTCTTGGTCATCGACTGGGTTCAGCAAGCCACATATGCCTGACACGTTTCGATGATCTGGTCCATGGCGTTTTTTTGCACCTGGTACTGATTCTGAAGAAGCCATTCTCAGCTAAACTGCAAACCATAATACCTTAATCACGTTAAACAGAGCCCACATAACTTTCGTAGCGTTTTAGGAAGAGGAATGGCCATGGCAAAAGTATTGGATTCATATTTCATGTACCGCAATGTAGTTAAATATTTGGGCTCAATGGAGCTTCCATCTGGTTCAAAGTAATGAACATTTCTTACGCAAAATGTAACGCATCGTTTTGCGCCAAGTACACCCGCTGTAATTTAGACCCTCAACTCTGCAACCTGCGGCATTTAGGGGTTGCTCAGGTTGGGCGCTACAATAATGTTTATCATTACATTTGACATTCAGAAACTTCATTTGTCAAAGACATAAACCTTCTTGACTTGCAGCGTCTCCAAAAGCAAATTGACACATATAAAACCTACAAATTTGTGTATTGCGAATGAGAATTAAAGCAATTTATACTTAAACAATAAAAGAAGAAATCTTTAGGTTCTTTTAAGACCTTCTCGTCCGGTGGATTGGTGGCGCTCTTCGTTGTAAACATCTACAAAACATATAGCGCTATCTATGAGTTGACCAATAATTATTGGCGCCCTTGTAACGGCATGGCTGTGTTACGGCGCCATATAAATTGTCACTATTATTGTTGTGAAAGGCTTTTTAAATGCATGCTTTATTTTATTTTACTATGCTTTATTTAACTTTGAAATCTAAATGTATACGTCTTTCTATAGCTTCTTCTCTGATAATTTTCAATGGATTCACCGTGTGAGATCCCTCACCGCTGATGCTTGTTTGAATGGATGCCACGCCATTTAAGGTCTGATCCGAAGGCAATGAGTTATCAGTAAGGTCGTAATCAACGACCTATTTTATACGGTCGTAATCGTAATCTCCACATTTCTAGAGAGCCATTCTATGCTAAGCGCAGGATACCATATACACAAGCGCTACATCAAGTCAGAGAGGTTTTCAAACGGGTGGTCACAAGGAGGTCAGAGTCCGGCTTCCAGAGCCTTTAAGACAAACATCACATCACTTCGGTGTGGGCTCACCAAAGTTAACCGCTGAAAAATCTTGGGTTCCATTTTCCTCGTTAGGCCACCGCCTAACGATTTTTTTGGTCTGACGCGATTTAGATCATACATCGCCAACCGATACCAATCCTTGGTAACTCCTCAATCCTTGGTAACTCGTTCAAGAACCCAGAACTATATATACGATAAATATAGATATCGATGAACGGATCATGGTGTAAGAAAGAGTCATGCACCAACGATCTCGTTATGGACAGCGCTGGTAACTCCTCAATCCCTGGTAACTCCTCATACAATGTACTCGTGTGACCCAAAGATCTTTGGTGTGACCAGTTTTTGGGCGATAATCGGCGGTCAGGAAAATGTCGTATCTTGTCTACATAGCAAACGCATTCAGTTATATTTATGAAGGCAAATCGACGAATAATTATGTTAACGAAGTTAAAAATGCCTGTGAAGATTTAAAACATAATAATTTAATATAAGAGAAAAAAACTGAGGTGGGGCGACATCTCTGTATAAGCGTGAAACGGATGTGACAATTTTTCCACGAGTTACGATAATGATGCTTCCAAGGATCATTCCTTAGTTATGGCCCAAGCAAGGACTATTATAGAATCCTTGTGGCCCATTAAGGAATCTAGTCCTTGAGTGTGGCCTTGACCCCGCTCAGTTTAAGTGAATTGATCAAGTGAGACATGGGCGTCCGCAGCATAGGTCAAGGGGGGTCGCGTGACCCCCCCTGGAAATCATGAAAGATAAAATTTCGACAAGTTTAATCACGCTTAACGAAAGCTTCGCGCCCCTCCTGGTTGTGTTCCTGGAACACGTTCCAGCACCCCTTAAAACCAGACCTGCCCGTAAATACGTCATCGTCATGATTGCTGCTTCTGATTGCAAAAAGACTACTAAATAGTATTGTATTGTATTTGATCATTTATAAAGCGCTTCTCACAGCATAAGCCCTTCAGAAGAGCTCCCAGTGCGAGGTAGGCCTACTCGGAGAGAAAAGGAAGGTTTTAATTAGTGAGAGAAAGAGGCAGCTAGAGATGACAAACAGAGAGGATGGCATAGAGCGCAAAGAAGAAGGAAGTCTATTCCACAGAGAGGGACCTATAGGCTACAGGCAAAGGAACTGGATTGAGCCATTGTGGTCCTAACACGGGGAACGTAAAGGTCAAGCCGGTCGACAGAGGATCTGAGAGGACGCAATGACGTAGCAGAGATGGAACGGAGAATTTTGTGACGAAGATATTTTTGGAGCAAGACCCAGTTGAGATTTGAGCACGAGAATGGGAACTTTAAATTGTATGCGAACAGAGATAGGTTGTTCAGCCATAAATGTAGAGATCATGTGAGAGAATCGAGGAAGGCGAGCTATAGGTATTCTGATTCTGTGCATTTTAGGCCTATCGGCCATGTCGGTCGTTTATCGACTTCGCCGACATTTCGATGTTTTATTTCGTCTAAACGCAGAATTTTCTCAGTAACTTCGGGCATGTTGGCGTTTTCTGGTGCCAGGTTTGCGTGTCGGACTTATTCGTCGGTTTGCCAAGGATATTGTACGTTTGATGGTAGTTTGTTCAGAAGTCGCCTTGTCGCCATGCAAGTGACTACATCAGGCCCATCGTCGAGCCTCAGCCAGACGTACCGTGTACGCTTCCTGTAGCTGAGTGTTTTCGTCTTGGTGGAGGACTTCCCGCGCGGGCCATTGGAGACTTGGAGCGACTTCGACCTTCAGTCACTGGAGGCGCTTCAATCTACCGACCAACACACTGTGCGCTCCTTTGTGCCCCCACGAATAGCATGACGTCTGTCATCTTCCACCAGTGAGTGACTGCTCGTCAGCAGCGTCATCATGTTTGCGAATGCTGTCACCTGTGGCCGCTCTACTCTATCGACGCAACTTGGTCTCAGAGACTCTGAACATCCATGCCATCTTCAGCTGTTGACCGGAATCAGTTGATTGGTTCTACGCGTGTGCTTTGGCCCGCCAGTGGTGACTCCTCTATAGCTTGCAGTGCTGCCTATGCATTGTTTTGCTAACTAATGTAATACTTTAGATCGTAATGACACTTGTCATCATAATAGGCTAACGCAAAGAGCATCTCTGAGTAGATATCTTAAGAGGCGCTGCTATATAAATTCTCAGAATGAATGAATGAATTATTAAGACAATGTTATTATGTGAGTTGTTTAGTTTTTAATGACAAAATATAACGCAACTAACTCTCCAGGCAGTGGCGTAAATCATGGGGGGACCGAGGGGGACTGTCCCCCCAAAGTTTTGACTTAAGCCCTTCTGTATCCCCCCAAATGTGGCCCTTGTAGATACCCTGCCCCCAAGTTATGTGTAGATTTTCGCCTCTATCTCCAGGTCGTGACTGATCCCCCCTGTAAAAAATCCTGGTGATTTCTTTTGTAGGAGAAACATCGATACTATCGTTCTTCCAGCAATGCATTGAGAATTTTACTTCCATGGCAATTCCTTTGCACCTACTGACCAGATGATCACTTCAACATGAGCAATTGGGATGGGATTAAGTCGAGAATGGCCTGTTCCACACAAGAAAGCTATAATCACCAACGGATTACAGTTTAGGACTACGTATTGATTTATGACTACTTGTGCATTATGATAAAGGTGCTACAGAAGTCATTAGATTAGATCAGACAGCCTTCATTAATCTACATGCAAGGTTTCATAATTATGAGCTGTTGCTACCACAAGGTTTGACTATGAAGTATCACTACAACTACGAGGCTTTGTAGTACCAGTCAAAAAAGAACGCAACTTATTGTTGAATAACAAATTAATTTTTTTAAGAATAATATCCCAATATGTACAAAACTGTAACATTAGCACAGACTTGTGCTATGGATAGTAAATTTATTATTTTCCTTATTTATGCAGTACCACCATCCAATGACTAGGTGTTGTTTGATAAATCTACGCAAATTGCAGATTATGGAATTTCTCGATGTCCTTACCAGGGAAACTTAGAGCACTCGAACATGCATATTTCTGGTAACCGATCGAGTAAGCCATCATTGCCACCACAAAGGATGCAGTTACCATAAATGAACTGAATAGTTTTGATAAAAATTGAGGTAATAACATTTAAAACAGTCAACATCATAATACATTTGCAAAGAGTATTATAGAAACAAGTGGAACAGATCATAAACGTAATTCATACCAAAGACAACAAAAACCCATCATCAATAGTTACTAGACAAAATAACAGGCGACCATAACGATGCACACAATGGTCGATTTTGAAACATAACAACACTAAAAATACCAATATATGTTACATCGAAATAATGTAAAAATAAATCAGGTTAAAATGCTACCACAGTCAACAATAACACGAACCCTAACAAGTCGAGAAAAAAAGAATTAGTGCTGAGTACATAATCAACCTTCATAATTTTACCTCCACACAGTAAAAGGCTGTGAATAATGTGCCATTTTGGACACAGACAAATTAAGATTTTAACAATAACAGTAACCCGATAAATAACCAAACTAAATAAACACATATATTTAGATTACTCAGACATTAAAAACAACATACAGAGATATAATTCACCAAAAGACAAAATATTGGAAAAACATACAAGAAAACAAACTGATCATAAAAAGAGATCTTGCCGAAATTATGAGTACATGACTAGA
>JACEVL010001129.1:0-45000 GCA_020284085.1 Aporrectodea caliginosa
CAGTGTCCGGTCTTTTTCTACGTTCTATTCGATTCAGATAAAAAAAAAGATGTCGTTGAGTGCAGAAACTGTAACAGTAACAGTTCTATTCAGTTCGATTCAAAGCGATTCAATTATATCCAATTCTATCCAATTCCATCCATATATATCCAATTCTATCCAAATCTATCCAATTCTATCCAATTCCATCCATATATATCAAATTCTATCCAAATCTATTCAATTCTATCCAATTCCATCCATATATATCCAATTCTATCCATATCTATTCAATTCTATCCAATTCCATTCAATTCTATTAAAACACCCTTCTTGTCTACATGTATATCTCCCATAGTTTGAAAGACTTCTTCCATCTAGTCACCAATGAAATCGCTCAGGTTTCCATGTAACCTACTTGAGTGAGTGTGCTGCTGATGACCTCCCGACCAAGCGTGACCTTGATGCTGTAACTTTCGTCATAGTCCACTCCCTCTGGATGCCTTTCAAATCGTAACCCATCTAAATTAAAAGCGTCACAATGTTATGTATTTATGTTGCAATTGCGATCGTGGATTTATAAGTCAAAGTATATACCGCATTAATTTATGGCATCGCCTCAAAATTTTGGTAGCTGAGAAGAACAGATTCTTCTTCAATCGATTGAAAAAATAAGAAAAAGAGACAGAGCTATATATATATATATATATTATAATGTGTATATATATATAGAGAGAGAGAGACAGACAGGCAGACAGGCAGAGACAGGGACAGAGAGAGACAGAGAGACAGAGAAGAGAAAGACACGTAGACACAGACACAGACTGGTCTTTTAAAGCTCTTTGTAGTGAATTCTATAGATGAGAACCAACGCATGAAAGGCACGAGAGACAGGCGTCCTTTCTTGTAGTTTGGAATAAGCTTTTACATGTAGTAAGAGGAAGTTGATCTTAATTTAATTGTGGTTGAATTAACCGTAGGTGGAATTAATGACGAATAAGACAATTATTGTCTCTGTTCTGTTACAGCAATGGCAAAGGCGTATGGGGTCTATTATTAGCGAATTACATTCACGTATTCCATGAAGCATGAAATGTCCAGCAGTACGCGTCAGTACAAAAGCCTCGTTCCCTCCGACAGTTCAACAAGGGGGTCGTTTATAGCTCAGCACATCACGAAGCATTGACCTGTCTACTTCGTGATGCCAAAATCCTTGTAATTGTTGTAGATTCATTATTATTGCTTGTTATTATGGGTTTTATCTATGACAGGCACAACTAATTTCACGGATGTCATTGATAATGCGGGCATTTGACTGAGCCTTACTCACGTGATTCAGTAAATTCACATAAGCGGAGCAATAGACATGACATATAACCGAGGAAAATAGAGATCGTTTATCCCCTTACCCACCGCAACCAATTCATCATCAATTTCGGTCCCTAATCGACTTTCCCGTCATTTCGACGGATTATTTAATCTAAACGCTGAATTTTCTCAGTAACTTCGGACGTGTTGAAGTTTTCCGGTGCTAGGTTTGCGTGCCGGACTTATTCGTCGGTTTCGCCAATGATGTGCGTTTGAGGGTATTTTGTTCGCAAGTGACCTTGTCGCCAAGTGACTGCATCAGGTCCATCCTTCTGATGTACAGTCGAGCCTCAGACATACGGACCGTGTACGCCACCTGTAGCCGGATGCTTTCGTCTCGGTGGAGGACGACCGACGCCGCCCATTGGAGTGACCTCGACCTTCAGACACTGAAGGAGCGTCAATCTACCGACCGACACACGACGAATGCCCTTTGTACGTAGGCCTATTCCTTGGTGCCTCGACGAATAGTCTGACGTGCGTATCTTCTACCAGTGAGGGACTGCTCGTCGGCATCGTCATCGTGTTTGCTAACGCTATCACCTGAGTATCGACGCAACTTGACTCAGACACTCTGAACATCGATGCCATCTTGAGCTGTCGATGGGAATCCGTTGGTTGGTTCCATGCGTGTGCGATGACCCGCCAGAGGTGACTCTTCTAGCCTGCTGTGCATTGTTCTGCTAACTGATGTAATATTTTCGTTCGTTATGACACCTAATTGTCATCATAATAGGCTAGCGCAGATGGCGCCTCTGGGTAGACATCTTGAAGAGGCGCTATACAAATTCTCAGAATGAATCAATGAATAAACATACATGTAATCTAGTCTAATCTAGTGATTTCTATAGCGCCGTTATCATAATGGTCGCATTAATTGAAATCATGGGCAAAATCCACAAAGTTTATCTCAATACACTGAACATCTTGATGAAGGTTTTTGAAGAAGCCGATAACGCAGCCAGAAATGCCGCTCGTTTGGCATAGACTTCATCAGATTAATGAATGCGCTAAAAAGAAGTAAAATTGTAAGTAAAATTGTATCTAGACTCACACTCTGTGGAGCAGTGTCCGAAGGAGAAAAGAATTACTACGACAATTATTAAGTAGATTTGGTGATAGAAGAAGTTCTCCATTTGCTCCAGCGATCAAGACAGAACCTACACTAATATCCAAGGAACAGAATCCTCGCTTGAATAACGGGTTGTCATTTATTAAGCTGGTAGAAGGAGCCAAGTGGTTCCATGCTTCGGTGAACATGACCACAAAGACCTGTCAAAATAATCAGAACTGCTTTGTCGATGAGCCTATATAATCTTGGCTAGCAGTCGAAACAGTGCAAGAAAAGTACATAAACAGCTATTCGTTGCCAACAACACTGCTCCCCTCTCAACTTCAGTCATACCCCTTATTCATTGTTATACGGTAGTCGCATGCTAGTAGCGTCGGTATGATGCTAAAAATTGCTCACAAACAACACTACCGCTACTGTACCAGTTTTCTGAGTTGCTTATCCTCATCCTTCACCTGTCTGCTTTCATTCTCCTTTAAAGCGATGTATTGTAGCCTATTATTATTTGACAATTTCTAAAGCGCCTCTTATAGTATAAGCTATTCAGAGGCGGCCTAAGCATGAAAGCCCCGAGGGTATAAAAAAGTCTTCAAGCAGCGGACAGATGAGGGCGAGACCTCAGCCAAAATCTTAGAGCGTATAAAGGGGGGAGGTCACTCCAAGAGGAAGAACCCGCAATAGCAAGGGCGCGATGTTGGGCCATAGCAGTCCTTGCCCGAGGGACAAAGAGATCCAGACGGTCTAGACAGCGGAGAGGACGAAGAAAAACAACAAAGGTGGACTTGCACATCAGACTCTGCAACACGCAGAGTTGGATATGGCTCTCGCTCTCCGTGAGTAGTGATCGGGGATCGACAAAGACTGAGAAAGAAGGATCATCATGTAGAGCGGGTTTGCTGGATGGCGAAAAGTCCGCAAAGATATTTGGGCTGGGTGTATTGCAAAGTCCCATCGCAGCAACTATCTCAGGGGGCTTGAACCTGTAGACTGTGTTTCAAGGCCAGTCCTCAAACCAATTGGCCACAAAAATAATTCTAACAATGTCGCTAAAGCCGCTTCGCTCAATTTCCAATATTCATCTGATCATTCCGCAATACGTACGTTAGTTGAGGTTGCTTACCTTCGCCCGCTCCGCTCTTCTGATCGTCTTGACCTTTTTGTTCCTCCCGTGAGAACGGCCGTAGCCCAGTCCCGTGCCTTTGTCAGTATTGGCCCTTCGCTATGGAATCAACTTCCACCCTTAATTCGCACCACCATACTATCCGGTGGTCCTTCTACATCTTTTCGCTACCTCAAAACTTGTCTTTATTCTCGACGACTTTCGCACTGGGAGAGCCTCTGATTGGTGTGCACTGTGCGATGCGCTTTATAAATCTTTAAATACAATACTGTACAATACAATGTTACTAATAGTTCTGAAAGTTATTGACCGACTTGAGAGTGTACTTCTGAACTTTTAGAGCACTTCTAGATATATTTTAGTACCTTTTTTTGCTAGCCTACTATGTCGTATTTATTATCACATTCAATGACTCACACTTTCAGTGATTCAAATGAAAACAGGTATATTATTGAAGACTTTCATATTTCCTTGGGCTGTCACGCTGAGAGCGCCTCTGAATAGCTAGAACTGTAAAAGGCGCTTTATAAATTCTCAGATACGATACGATACGATATTATACAGTTATAGTTTTTCCTATACTGCCGAAATTATATTTAAATGCGGCTATATACGATAAAAACCATGACCGTGGCTTAGCTGTGGCAATGTACTTCGCTAAATTGCATAGTGAATTAAGTCCCATTATCGTTAACGTATTTTATTACAACATTTAAATCGATATGACCGAGTAACATAATTATTACAAGCCTATGACACGTTAAGATGCAGTCGTTGCCATTCAACAATTTCAATTCCTAATCGATATTGCACGACTCCTAAGTCCCCGTTTTCTAATCACAAACGCCATTGCAGGCTAGGTTACTGGTACCTTACAGTACTGTAGGCCTCCACCTGTGTTTTGCTTGGCTAGTCGGTAGAGGTATGTCATATTTTACAGCACGGGGAACCTTCGAGTGGCACCTAGCAGGTTTCATCAATGGTCGTTAGATGTCAACTCAATAATAGTCATCACTGTACATAGTAAGTAAGTAAGTATATTCTTTATTGACCTAGTTGTATAACCGCACTATTATAGTGCACATACATTTTATAAAAGTTTTAACCATGAAAACATACCATGAAAACACGAAAACAAGCCAATGGTGAAACGTGAAACTGGTGGCCAAGTACAACGGCGCCCATCGCGTTTCGCCTACTCTAGCCAACTATATAAAAGTCACAATGACAGAAGAATTCATCCACAGGCAACAGCCCGAAACAGACAAGTCACCAGCGAAGAACTCCAAGGCTCATGTCAACATTTGAACCGCGTTAAGTATATTCTTTATTGACCTAGTTGTATAACCGCACTATTATAGTGCACATACATTTTATAAAAGTTTTAACCATGAAAACAAAGAGTCCTAGCATTGAGGGTGAACAACAGCGCCTCGCCATCGCAGTACACGTAGGACCACATCGAAACGGTCTTCGGTTGTTGGCAGAAGATGTCCACTTGTCCAACCCTCTGTTGTACCATCTAGGTATGTGAAGAACGGCACTCATTCGCCAGGTGGCAGAAGTGACGATGACTTCGCGAACCTGGTAGGCCCTATCACTTGCAATTTCTAAACAATGGTCAGTGGCTAAGGTCAAATGCCAAGAACTTGTGAAACGAGTTGCCGTCCAAACGCTCATTATCCAAGCCACAAAAAAAGAAATGTCCAGTATCGACGATAGTAAACATCTAAATGTATTGTATTGTATTTATTAATTTATATAGCGCCACTCACAGCAGTGGTCATTCACTAGCGCTCCCAGTGCGAAAACCCCTAGAGAAGAAGAATGGTGTGAGGAGGGAGAAGGCTGTAGGAAGAGACCTAGAAAAAATGGTAACACGTAGCGAGGAGGGAAGGGCATTTCATAGGGAAGGCCCAATAGTGGCAAAAGATCTAGTTTAAGCCATAGTGGTCCTAACGCGTGGAACAAAAAGAGTATGCCTGACCAAGGAGCGGAGAGGTCGATGAGAAACTGAGGAGAGAGGGAGCGAATGTGATCCCTAAGATATTTAGAAGCAATGCCCAATTTGGACTTAAGGACTAGGACAAGAACTTTGAACTGAATTCGAGTCTGTGAGAGGAAGCCAGCGCAATTGATTGATCACAGACGAGGAGATATGAGAGAATTTATGAAGGCGAGCAATCAATCTGGCAGCAGCATTTAGAACTGACTGGATAGGGGACAGGCGGACCTTGGACAGGCTTCTAAGAGCAGAATTGCAATAGTCAATTCTAGAACAGACAAATGCATGGACTATTGAAGTCAAGGTGGAAGAGGAGAGAAGAGAAAGACACGTAGACACAGACACAGACTGGTCTTTTAAAGCTCTTTGTAGTGAATTCTATAGATGAGATCCAACGCATGAAAGGCACGAGAGACAGGCGTCCGTTATTGTAGTTTGAAATAAGCTTTTACATGTAGTAAGAGGAAGTTGATCTTAATTTAATAGTGGTTGAATAAACCGTGGGTGGAATAAATGCAGAATAAGACAATTGTCTCTGTTCTGTTGCAACAATGGCAAAGTCATTTTGGGGTCTATCATTTACGAGTTACGTTCACGTATTTCACGAAGCGTTAAATGTCCAGCCGTCAGCTGGTTTGCGAATGGCCCTTATATGCCGGAGTTGAAAGTAGAAGGAGCGCGTGAGCTGAGTGATATGTTCAGAGAAACTAAGAGCGTGACACCTAGGTCAGGTACACTAGTAGAGAAAGTGAACTGGGGTAAGTTTTCAGCAAGAAGCAAAAGGTCAATGTAGCCTACAGTAATTATCGGGAGAGTTTCGCCTTATACACAAAATCCGACGTGATAACTGAGATACAAAATCGTCGACTAACATGGCCGATGACCATAGAGCATAGCATACTCACTCCAAGTGTACGCGTATATTAGTTTCTTTTAAAACAGCTCTACACTACCCCTCACTCGACTCAACGCTCGTGAATAAGCTGGTGCCCTGCGCTTGGCTTTCGAGTGGCGCTTTAGAAGTTTGGAGATTACGATTACGATAGCGATACAAGCTACTAATCAAATTAAATGCAATATTCCTCTTAAGAGTTTGATGAATGCACATGCACTGAAATAAACAGGAAAATAAGTTTGTACAATGTAAATGTAATATCATTTATCATAATCGAACATGCCGGAGAGATGAATAAACACTGAATATATCGAGATGGGCTTCAGTGGCACATAGTAGGACCTATGTGTTCGTAATCGTAAGACTTCAAGTAGTCATCTCGATCGTCGCATTCAGTGTTAGCGAATAGCAATCTCAGGTATTCTCTGCAAGATAAAAAAAGATAAATAAAACGTTTGTTATACATAATCCTTGAAACTGCATTCTGGCTCCTCTTCCGAAAAAAGTTATTTCCGCAAAGTCTGTTCTGACCTTAAAGCATCAACTAGAAACTCACCATTTCCTCCGTAGACTCTTTCCGCAGAAGCTCAGACTCCTTTCTTTCGAACAGACTCACATTCTGGATTTTGACTCGCACAACCATTTTTTATTAACTTAATAACAACCGTCGACTTTTGCCATGAGCATTATTAAAATGACTCAATAGGAGTTATTAGATTACAAAGCTTACAAGGCTTGCATGGAAACAAATCACTTAGCTAAAAATGCATTGTCGAAATTCTCAGGGCGATTATGTTACAAGTGCCATCAACCGTCTCAGTGTAGGCCTACGATTTACGGTTAAGAGGTACTAAGAACCTCTTCTACATTTTTTTTTTGACTTGTAGTCTGCTATTTCTACTCTGAAATACTTCGTTAAGCCTTAAGGCATTTCTTACCATATTATTATTTCCGGATGAATACGGCTGCGAGTCGGAATAGGGTGCATTTGGATACTGATACCCTCTTCCAAAAGGCTGTCTAGGTCGACTAAGTATACTCCAATCCTTGAATTAAAAAACAATGTATAATTTCAGTAAATAATAATTTTGACAAAGCGATTAAATTTTATAGCAGAAGTTTGCCAAGTTTGGTTGTAGGCCTACTTTGAAAGATGCAACTAGGGATATGCTAGACTGGTGCAATAAGGAAACCTACTTTAGAGAACTCTTTGAGCCATTGTTTCGAAGTAACTAAAAGCAACCGAGGTGTCAGAAATTAGCATCCATTCCGTAAAAGACAACTGATTTTTATTTTAAACTTTTCCTTATCATAAGCGAAGTTCAAATGACGGGATTAAAATTGATGCCAGTATTCTAACGATTTCGTGGATTCAAAATATAACTAATAGGCCTATAATTTATATAAAGACACATTTTCCTTCATCACCCGCTTGACGTATCAGGTTGCGGTGTGACAACCTCCTGCATGACTAGCAGTAAACGATAGAATAAAGAAAAGAATGACTTACTGGTTGCAGATTCTCCGTTTGTGGCGCCGTAACAGATCCCTGTGGAAGCTTCGCAGTCTTTGGTCCGGCACCGACGATAAACTGGAAGTAGGAGTTAAAGGCTCCTGGACAGAACATGTAGGAGCAGGCGAGAGGAAGAACAGCCGCAGTGATTAAGGCCAGTGCTCCGAGAATAGGACCAAGAACCAAAGTTGCCGTTGACGCTTGCGTCTTCGCTACTTCGGGCATAGTACTTGTACTTGGAGACAAGATACTTGTAATCGGAGCTGATATGCTTCCAGTACGAATTGGAGACGTCTTAGTAGTAGTCGGCGCACTTGCAGCTTGAATTCGTGTACTTTTTGACGGAGATGGCGTTGCTGTAGTTGAAATAGGTGTACTTGTAGTCGTGAATGGCGTACCTCTACCTGTATTTATACTTGTAGTCGGAATTGGCGTAGTTGAAGTTGAAATAGGGGTAGTTGTAGACGGAGATGGTGTACTTTGAGTTGGAATTGGTGTACTTGTAGTCGGAAGTGGCGTAGTTGAAGTTGAAATAGGGGTACTTGTAGACTGAGATGGTGTACTTTGAGTAAGAATTGGTGTACTTGTAGTCGGAAGTGGCGTAGTTGAAGTTGAAATAGGGGTACTTGTAGACGGAGATGAAGTACTTTGAGTTGGAATAGGTGTACTTGTAGTCGTAAATGGCGTACCTATACCTGTATTTATTATACTTGTAGTCGGAAGTGGCGTAGTTGAAGTTGAAATATGGGTACTTGTAGACTGAGATGGTGTACTTTGAGTAAGAATTGGTGTACTTGTAGTCGGAAGTGGCGTAGTTGAAGTTGAAATAGGGGTAGTTGTAGACGGAGATGGTGTACTTTGAGTTGGAATTGGTGTACTTGTAGTCGGAAGTGGCGTAGTTGAAGTTGAAATAGGGGTACTTGTAGACGGAGATGAAGTACTTTGAGTTGGAATAGGTGTACTTGTAGTCGGAAATGGCGTAGTTGAAGTTGAAATAGGGGTACTTGTAGACTGAGATGGTGTACTTTGAGTAAGAATTGGTGTACTTGTAGTCGGAAGTGGCGTAGTTGAAGTTGAAATAGGGGTAGTTGTAGACGGAGATGGTGTACTTTGAGTTGGAATTGGTGTACTTGTAGTCGGAAGTGGCGTAGTTGAAGTTGAAATAGGGGTACTTGTAGACGGAGATGAAGTACTTTGAGTTGGAATAGGTGTACTTGTAGTCGGAAGTGGCGTAGTTGAAGTTGAAATAGGGGTAGTTGTAGACGGAGATGGTGTACTTTGAGTTGGAATTGGTGTACTTGTAGTCGGAAGTGGCGTAGTTGAAGTTGAAATAGGGGTACTTGTAGACGGAGATGAAGTACTTTGAGTTGGAATAGGTGTACTTGTAGTCGTGAATGGCGTACCTCTACCTGTATTTATACTTGTAGTCGGAATTGGCGTAGTTGAAATTGAAATAGGGGTAGTTGTAGACGGAGATTGTGTACTTTGAGTTGGAATTGGTGTACTTGTAGTCGGAAGTGGCGTAGTTGAAGTTGAAATAGGGGTACTTGTAGACGGAGGTGAAGTACTTTGAGTTGGAATAGGTGTACTTGTAGTCGGAAGTGGCGTAGTTGAAGTTGAAATAGGGGTAGTTGTAGACGGAGATGAAGTACTTTGAGTTGGAATAGGTGTACTTGTAGTCGGAAGTGGCGTAGTTGAAGTTGAAATAGGGGTACTTGTAGACGGAGATGAAGTACTTTGAGTTGGAATAGGTGTACTTGTAGTCGGAATTGGCGTAGTTGAAGTTGAAATAGGGGTAGTTGTAGACGGAGATGGTGTACTTTGAGTTGGAATTGGTGTACTTGTAGTCGGAAGTGGCGTAGTTGAAGTTGAAATAGGAGTATTTGTAGACGGAGGTGAAGTACTTTGAGTTGGAATTGGTGTACTTGTAGTCGTAAATGGCGTACCTATACCTGTATTTATTATACTTGTAGTCGGAATTGGCGTAGTTGAAGTTGAAATAGGAGTAGTTATAGACGGAGATGGTGTACTTTGAGTTGGAATTGGTGTACTTGTAGTCGTAAATGGCGTACTTTCAGTCGGAATTGTCATTGGTGTGCTCGGAGTCGTTATTGTTATAAATACAAGTGCAAGAAGAATCGTGTTTGAAAATGCTTTCCCTTTAGTGTTCAGAAGTGCGAAAATGGCCATGCTACAGACCTTTGATAGCATGCTTGTTGCTGGTGTCTTAGTTGTCGGTGGAATCAATGTCGTTATTCTTGATGTATACGTTTTCCTTGTTGGAGTTGTCGGTGTTGTATGAGGTAGTGGCGTATTTGCTGTTGCAACTGGCTCTGCTGTTGTTTTTTTTGTTCTTGCTGAGTTTGTACTGATTCCGACAGTTTTGCAATTTCCCAATTTGCTGCAAACCTTCAGAAAACCAGTCATGACACATCAACTCCGAATGGAAATATAATGTTGGCATTAGGGAAGTTTCTAGTTATTTTGTTATACTGCATGTAATGTTCAATGTCCACGAGTCAACTTCCCAATTTCTTAGCTGCTCAAGACGCAAAAGAATTAATGTTCAAACCTTAGCAAATCAATGTTGCCTATGCATAAGCAGGCATTAGGATTTCTATACAGGTATGGAGATTAATTTTAGTTAATAAATTTGTTTTTAATCGAGTACCAGTGTCGGCTGTCGGCTTACTACTTAATTGTAAGTAACAACTTCTATTATAGCACAGTGTATAATACACAAGACGTTAAGTGACGGTAAACCAAAACCAAACCGTAATCAGGCCAACATCCAGAAGGTCAGTCTGCGAAGAGAGAGTCTACTTATGGTGGCCACCCAGTTTGAAATAGCACAGTGTTAAGCTGAGAAAAAAATGTCTAAACGATTGCGCAGACCTGAGTAATTCCGTGGATTTTTGGATTTCGTGACCCTCAGCCATTACAGCCGTATTTTAGTAGGTATGGAGGCACGGAATATATAAAATTGTTAATAGTGAGCTGCAGAACAAAGTCCGCTATCTTAGATAGATAGATTGGATTGTTCGTTTTTAATTTCATTTAAACGTCTAAAAGCATCAGCTGTCATTACAGTCCCGCGTATTTTTCCTTTTCGGAGGTGCACAGAACTTGTAATCTTTTATGAAGCTATACCAATGATGGAATTTATTAAAGCTATATATGAGTGTAGGCCTACTCTATCATTTGCTTTCGAATCATCTAATTCTGAGGATTATTTTAGGCATAGCACGTCAAACAATCTTGTCCCCATTACAGTCATCATCTGTAACTGCTAAAGTTTAACTAACACAACGGATTGTTAGCCTTTATAACAGTGGGTGCATTATGTTTAGTGCAGGTCCCTCATTGCGTCACGCCTCATTACAGTCAAGTTTACCTATCATTTCTCATTCATGTCACACAGTGGGTGCATTTCAGTCACATTAAATACTATACTGTGTCTCATTTTTGTCTCATATTTTTTATCATTACAGTCACAAAATCTCATTTTCATATTATGCTGTATAAATCACACTGTAAAAAATGTTTTCGCAAGACACCGTGAAGGGAAACTCATAAATTGATATTCAAAATGCATCGTAGATCAAGAAAATATTTAATTTGATGGATTTATATAAATTTCACTTTTTCACATTTGCTACATCCATAATCCAAAAATTGACGGATTTAATTACACATTTGATAGATACAGGGAGAAAGTTCCAAACTCGACGTGTCCAGCAACCGAGAAATCTGGTTTATCAAGAGCATTCTAGTTACATTATGACCAGAGAAGGCTGCACGTGTGAGCTGGTTGGTTTATAACAAGTCAGTAACATTCATTCGTTCGTTCTGGGAATTTGTATAACGCCCCTTCAAGGAACCTCCACGGGAGCGCTCCCAGCCCAGCCACGATTAAAGCAAAAAGACTTAAGTGATTTGTAACACCCAGTTGGATTGGACAGAAGAAAGTGAATTAAGTGATTTATAAAACCCATCTGGATTGGAAAAAGGCAGTAAACGCAACTCCAACAGGAGTTCATTCCCGATGGCGGGGCCTACAACCGAGAAAGTTACCTAGTAACCAGGTGAGCCCGTGGAACTAGGAGTTAACCCCTCGTCGCGGAGCGAAGCGCCCGACGCGCTGCAACGTCGGAGACAGGGAGTCAGAGATCGCGTCGGTTACGATGGAGCACAGCCAAGAATGCAGTGAGAGACTAAAGCGGAAATGCCGTATGTGATCCTTTTGGCAACAGGCAGCCAATTTAAAAATACAATACAATGCAGTTGCAGTTTATATTATCCTCCTGCCAAAGTTCGGAAGTGCAAAGTGACTGACGACCACACGACAGCAGATCGATGGCACTGAACAACTGGGAAGTGAAGCAATGGCTTACAGTCCCTACACACCGTGACCGACTGATTGGAGGATCGAACCAGAGCCTTACGCGTCACAAATCTAGCGCTCTCACCAATAAGCTACCGTGCCCCACCGGGGCTGCATCACCGGCTCTGCATTAATGTTATATATATATATATATATATAATATTATGTATATATTAAATCTGGAATAGTATCCCAACGACATACGGTACCTAACTATAGTTTTCACCTATTCAAACGTAGATTGTGTGCTTATTTGATTGCCAATGGTACGTTCTAATAATATTGTGCGTGCTAGTTAACTAGTTAAGATTTGTTAAGGATTAACAATAGCAGAATTAACAAATTATTCGGTCTGCCACTCGAGTATAACAATGATGTAAGGGTGACCCTACTAGTCGGGACTTGTTCCCTTTAGGGTTCTCTATCCCCATTGTTTTCCTACTATCATACTGTAATTGTGATGATTGTATGCTTTGCTTCTGCTGGAAACAATAAAATTTATGGTTATGGTTATGGTTATATAATTATACGTTGATTCGTTTATTAAACGAATAAATCTGGGAAGAGTTGTCTGTATGTGTGACTGTATGCAATTGGTTTCAATAGGGAATATTCTATTCTATTCTATCATTGCATTGAATTACCAAACAAAAATTCACCGTGCAAAAATAGACATTCGTTTGAATGAAATTTCGTCAACGCCCGAAAAACGACCGCTATAAAAATGCGAATCTTAATGAGAGAGAGACTCCTCCCATCAAGAGAGCAACAAAAGGACAATTTTTACCAATTTAGTATCAAATGCCCTCGAATGGCGTTGTAATTCGACAGCGTCTCGGTTTGGCTCTGCTCGTTGAAGCCATTCATGTGTGACAAAGAGGACCAAAATAGCAAATCGATTAGGTGCTAATGTGACTTGGGAAATGCGCGTCCCTCCATTCGACCTCGTCTCAGCCTTTTGCTCTGTAGGGAAATAGCTTCGATTCCCTTGTAACTTACTTGAGTGAGTGTGCTGCCGATGACCTTCTGACCCCGTGTGACCTTGATCCTGTAACTGTCGTCATAGTCCACTCCATCTGGATGCCTTTCAAACCTCAGCCCATCTAAATAAAATGCTTTCTGAGTTACCTCAATTGTTGAAATCGTAAATCGAGGCTTGCAAGCCTAAGTAAAGCGAGTTCGTTAGTTAATCGTAATCGTAGACTCAAAATTTAAAGCGCTATTTTCAAGCTAAGCGTGGGGCACCAGCTTATTCACGAGCGCTGAGTCGTGTCAGAGGTTGTCCATATATGTCAGGGAAGATCCGACCAGAGAGAGGTGGCAGAGGAGCTGCAAAGTCGGGTTTCGTTGAGGACAAGAGAGGTTGGAAGTCGGAGGATTTGATGGACTACGGGCTTCAGTAGCTTCAAGATTTGATTCGATTAGATTAAAATAGATCCTACTTGGCTTACTAAAAATGTAGACATCTCAGCCAATTGTCTCCGCTACATACACCACTATCTTACTCTCACTCAAATCGGTACTATTTCACACACACACACACACTCACTCACACACACACTCACACACACACACTCTGTCTCTCTGTCTCTGTCTGTCTCTGTCTCTCTATCTCTGTCTCTGTCCCTGTCCCTGTCTCTATCTCTGTCTCTCTGACCCTCTACCCTCACTTCCTTACAAGCACACACATGAACAAACAAATTAATTTCTCGCTGTTAAGCACATCCCAACTCATTTTAAAACTGTCGTTTTAAAGCTTCACTTCATACCATTCCAAACATACACAAGCATGCACAGTGCATACGTACGTAAAACTCCTGCCTTAATATACTGAACATCTTGATAAGATCTCTTACGAAGGCGACATAATGTCACTCATTTCGATTAGAATTGATTCGATTAATAATTCCGCGTAATTAAGATCCGGGGCATGAAGCTTAAGTAAATCTCTGTCTGTACTTACTCTCTGCAGAACAGTCTGTAAAGAAGGAAAGAATTGCAACGACAAGTAATAAAAAACGTTGACGATGCGAATCTCCCATTTTACTCTAGTTGTCAAGACGGAAAGAACCCTGATTGCTATCCATCGAAGTAGAATGCACGACCGAAAGACGGCATTGCCATTTTTATTAAGCTGATAATTTTATAAGGAGCCAGGTAGTTGCACGCTTCAATGACTGTGACTATGTAGAGCTAGCAGAACTGCTTTGTGTCAAGGAACCCAATCCTTGCCCGCACAAAAATTCTAACAATGCCACTAACACAGCCCCCTCAATCTCCAATACTCATCTGACTATTACCCAATACGCAATTTAGTTGCATGCTGCTAATGGTTGTGAAACTTGTACTTATTAACTTTCTAAAGGAACATTATCAATTTTTAGATGTATCTATTGTACAGTAATTTCGTGCGTTGTCTAATTAATAATTTATACTTCTAAGTGATTGCAATGAAAGCAAGTAAGATATTATGAAATAGCCTACAGTCTTTCTCGTACTGCCAACATTAATGACAAAGGTTGCGAGACGCGATTAAAAAAAACAATGACCGTTGCTTACGTATGGCAATGGACTTCGCTAAATCGCAAAGTAAATTCAGTTCCATTATCCTAAGCGTGTTTAGTACAACATTTAATTAGATTTAACCTAGTAACATATTCATTAAAAGTCTCCACTTCGTCAACATTTTAGCCGTTAGGCCTACTATCGAAAAATTTTAATGTCTAATCGTTACTACACGACTCAAAAGTCCTCGTTTTGTAATCATAAAAGATTTTGCAGGCTAAATAACTCGTATACTGTAACAGAACACATGTATGTTTGCTTGCTATAGTCGCAAAGCTACGTCATCTTTTACAGCGGGAAATTTTCAAAAGGCACCTAAAAGTTTTCATCAATGGTCGTTAGACGTCAACTAAATGACAGTCATCACAGTACACAGTATACGCTTTATCAATTTATTCAAAAACAGCGCTATACGAGTTTCTAATCATATTAGTCCTACACGCAATCTTCCTCTGAAGAGCTTCCTGAACTGAAAATACATGTACTGGAATAAACAAGGAAATTAGTTTCTACGGTATAAATAGTATATATATATCCTGTATAATAGAATATGCCGAGATGGGCTGCAATTATAGTATGTGTTCGTAATCCTACGACTTCAGTTCATGTACTCGTCCCAATCCACTTGCTCAGTGTTAGCGAATGACAATCTGAGGTATTTTCTGCAAGATAAAAAAAGATAAATAAAACTTTTGTTATGCATATTATTTAAATCTGCAATCTAACTCTCTTCCCGCAAAAGTTAGTTTTGCAAAATCTGTTCTGACCACATAATATTATGTCAACTAAAAACTCATCATTTCCTGGACTCTTTTCAGCCATAAGTTGTTTCTGTGTTGTCTCGGACTACCATCTTGACTGTCGACCTAAATCTTCTTGGAATTTGGGCTGCACAGCGATTTTGATTAATAACGATCAGTGCCTTGAACATTATGAAAGTGTCGCAATAGAAGTTGCTTGATTAAATTATATTAACCTGCAAGATGAAAGTGAAAACACATCACTTAGCTGCAAAATGCATGGCCGAAATACTCAGTGCGATTCATTTAGAAGTACAATCCACTTCTCAACGTTAGATTTACAATAGACAAGTAAGACCTAATCCTAATTAAAACCTAATTAAGACCCGTTCCACATATCTTGTTAACTATTTTTCCTCACTACATAATACTCTATTTTGGAAGAAGGCGGAATGCTTTTGCTTACCATATTATCCGTTGATGAATACGGCTGTACGTTGGGATAAAATGCATTTGGATACTGATATTCTCTACCAAAAGGCTGTCTTGGTCGTCTAAGTAAACGCCAATCCTTAAATTAATATATAATGCACAATTTCAGTAAGTAATAATTTAGAAAAACGATATAATTTTAAAAGAGAGTGTTCAGCAACTTGACAAAACTTAAAAGAGGCAAAAACGCAAAGTGTTAAACAATCTACGCGACTAGGGAGCAATAGAGGCAACCGACTGCAGAAAACTTTTCAATGTAGTGTTTCCAGATAACTGAAATCAACTGATATGTCCAAAATTAGCATTTCTTGTCGTAAAGTAGGCCTACATTTTACGTCTCAGCGTTAGATTTACAATAGACAGGTTAGGCTTAATTGAAACCCGTTCCACATATCTTGCTAACTATTTTCGTCACTGCATAATGCTTTATTTTAGAAGAAGGCGGAAGGCTTTTGCTTACCGGTACCATATTATCTGTTGAAGAATACGGCTGCAAGTCTGGATAAAATGCATTTGGATACTGATATCCTCTTCCAAAAGGCTGTCTCGGTCGTCTAAGTAAACGCCAATCCTTAAATTAATACATAAAGCACATTTTGGGTAAGTAATGATTTAAAAGAAGCAAAATGATTTAAAAGAGAATGTTCAACAACTTGTATTGCTTCTTCAAAGAAGCAAATGATCTGAGGTCAAGACAATGACAATGACAATTGTCAGTGACAATTGTGGGGCGCGGTGGTGTAGGGGTATGTTCGGTGCCTTGCAGCCGGAGGGTTGCGGGTTCGAATCCACCTCAAGGGGTATGTTTGGTGCCTTGCAGCCGGAGGGTTGCGGGTTCGAAACTACCTCAAGCCGCCGCGTAGGGACCCTGGGCAAGTCCTTCACTCGCAATTGCTCATGCACTTCGGCGTGAAACTCCGATTCAGTGTCCGCGCTGTAGTCGGGAGCGCCTCTGAGTAGAAATCTTGAAGGGGCGCTATATAAATATCTGAAATGAATGAATGAATGAATGAATGAATGAAGCAACAGAGGCAGCCGATTGCAGAAAATGTTTCAATGTAATAATTATTTCTAAATAATCGAAATTAACTGAGGTGTCCAAAATTGACATTTCATGTCGTATAATATTACAGAGGTTTCGTTCAAACTCGTCACTCATCGAAGCTCAAATCGCTGGAATAAATTCAGATCCAATAATTATTCTAATGAATTCGTTACTTGAAAATTCTTATAAGAGCATTAACATGGAGACACCAAATTCGCATTCACAAGTAAAACTGTACTTACTGGCTGCACAGCTTCGTTTTGAGGTCTCACTGGCGTATAAATATTCCGCTGAGGCAAATAAAATCGTTCTGCGGGTATCCATCGCCGCCCTAGTTGCACTGGCGGAAGAGCTCCTCCGGTAAAGATATGCGTCGTGAAAGATCCCAGTGGAAGCCTCGCAGTCGTTGGTCCTGCACCACAGATTAATTGTAAGCAGGAGTTAAAGGCACCTGGACAGAACATGTAGGAGCAGGCGAGAGGTACAACAATCGCAGTGATTAAGGCCAATACTCCAAGAACAAGACCAAGAACCAACGTTGTTGTTGGCGTTTCTGTCGTCGTTACTTCAGGCGTACTTGTTCTTGGAGTCAAGGTACTTGTAATAGGAATCAAGGTACTTGTGGTCGGAGTCAAGGTACTTGCACTTGGAGTCCGGGTAGTTGTAATCGGAGTCTTTGTGCTTATGGATGACTTTGGCGTGCTTGTCGTTGAGTTTGGCACTGTTGGAAAAAGAGCTGTCGTAGATGAATTTGCCGCATTTGTGGTTCCAATTGGCGTACTTTGGACTGACTCCTGTGTTCTAGTAGTCAGAATTGGCGTTGTCGTGGTTGGCTTAGGCTCACTTGCACCGGAAGTTGGTGCATTTCCATTAACTATTGGCGTGCTTGAAGTCAGAGTTGGGGACCCTGTGGTCGGAGTTGACGCACTTGTAGCGGGTTGTGGAGCATTTGTAGTCGGAGTTCGCGTTCTTGCAGTTGGAATAGTTTTAGTCATAGTCGGCGTATTTGTAGTCGGATTTGAGGTACTTGTAGTCGGAGTTGTAGCAGTTTTAGTCGTGGTCGGCGTACCTGTAGTCGGAGTTGGGGAACCTCTGGTCGGAGTTGATGTGGTTTTAGTCGTAGTCTGCGTACCTGTAGTCGGAGTTGGGGTACTTGTAGTCGGGGCTGAAGCAGGTTTAGTCGTAGTCGGCGTACCTGTAGCCGGAGTTGAGGTACTTGTGGTCGGAGTTGGAGTGGTTTTAGTCGTTGTTGGCGTACTTGTAGTCGGAGTTGGGGTACTTGTTGTCGGAGTTGGAGTGGTTTTAGTAGTAGTCGGCGTACTTGTGGTCGCAGTTGGCGTACTTGTGGTCGGAGTTGGAGTAGTTTTAGTCGTTGTTGGCGTACTTGTAGTCGGAGTTGGGGTACTTGTGGTCGGAGTTGTAGTAGTTTTAGTCGCTGTTGGCGTACTTGTGGTCGCAATTGGCATAGTTTTAGTCGTTGTTGGCGTACTTGTAGTCGGAGTTGGGGTACTTGTGGTCGGAGTTGGAGTAGTTTTAGTCGTTGTTGGCGTACTTGTGGTCGCAGTTGGCGTAGTTTTAGTCGTTGTTGGCGTACTTGTAGTCGGAGTTGGGGTACTTGTGGTCGGAGTTGGAGTAGTTTTAGTCGTTGTTGGCATACTTGTGGTCGGAGTTGGGGTACTTGTGGTCGGAGTTAGAGTAGTTTTAGTCGTTGTTGGCGTACTTGTGGTCGGAGTTGGAGTAGTTTTAGTCGTTGTTGGCGTACTTGTAGTCGGAGTTGGGGTACTTGTGGTCGGAGTTGGAATAGTTTTAGTCGTTGTTGGCGTACTTTTTATCTGAGTTGGGGTACCTGTGGTCGGAGTTGGAGTGGTTTTAGTCGTAATTGCCGTACTTGTAGTCGGAGTTGGGGTACTTGTGGTCGGAGTTGGAGTGGTTTTAGTCGTAGTCGGTGCAGTTGTAGTCGGAGTTGGGGTACTTGTGGTCGGAGGTGGAGTAGTTTTCGTCGTTGTTGGCGTACTTGTAGTCGGAGGTGGGGTACTTGTGGTCGGAGTTGAAGTAGTTTCAGTGGTAGTCGGCGTACTTGTAGTCGGAGTTGGGGTACTTGTTGTCGGAGATGAAGTGGTTTTAGTCGTAGTCGGAGTACTTGTAGTCGGAGTTGGGGTACTTGTGGTCGGAGGTGGAGTAGTTTTCGTCGTTGTTGGCGTACTTGTAGTCGGAGTTGGGGTACTTGTGGTCGGAGGTGGAGTAGTTTTCGTCGTTGTTGGCGTACTTGTAGTCGGAGTTGGGGTACTTGTGGTCGGAGGTGGAGTAGTTTTCGTCGTTGTTGGCGTACTTGTAGTCGGAGTTGGGGTACTTGTGGTCGGAGGTGGAGTAGTTTTCGTCGTTGTTGGCGTACTTGTAGTCGGAGTTGGGGTACTTGTGGTCGGAGGTGGAGTAGTTTTCGTCGTTGTTGGCGTACTTGTAGTCGGAGTTGGGGTACTTGTGGTCGGAGGTGGAGTAGTTTTCGTCGTTGTTGGCGTACTTGTAGTCGGAGTTGGGGTACTTGTGGTCGGAGGTGGAGTAGTTTTCGTCGTTGTTGGCGTACTTGTAGTCGGAGTTGGGGTACTTGTGGTCGGAGTTGGAGTGGTTTTAGTCACTGTCGGCGTACTCGTAGTCGGGGTCGTGGTACTTGTGGTCGGAGTTGGAGTAGTCTCAGTGGTAGTCGGCGTAGTTGTTGTCGGATTCGGAGTAGTCTTAGTCGTTGTCAGAGTACTTGTAGTCAGAGTTAGCGTGGTTGTTGTGGGAACTGGCGCTGTTGTTGCTGACGTCTGGCGCGTAGTTAGGGTTGTGGCTGTTGTTGATTGTTGACAGCTGCCGTAATTACTCTGGCACTGTCCCAAGTTGTTGCATACCTTTAAAACAGTTACATCGCTTTAGCTCCAGTGTCTTATTGACATAAGTAAGGAAACGCCTGGTTGCTGTATAATACCCAGGAGATTTCTTTTTCCCTGAACGCTGATGAATACTTGATAAAATTTAGCTCTGAAATCTCACCCATTCCCTGCTGTATATCCGTAAGTAGTGCTGAGTAGTTTAGATGTGTGTTGTTTTGTCATGGATCGCCAGTGACAGCGCCCTGTCAGCAGGTAATTATGATTTGTAATTAAAGTGTCCATTTGTTTAGCGCCTTTTCCAGTAAACTCATCCGTGGAGAATAGTTTTCGAACATAAATCTTACGCCTTTCATCAGTTCCGTTAAATCCAAAGGATCTTTGATACGTAACCTTCTCTGACCTTATTTGATCCTGTGTTAGTTTAGGATGGAGTCTGTACTCACTTCATTTAGTTGACAGCTGCTTGAACAAGGAATCGTGTTGAGGCTGCTAACGTCCCTGCATTGTTGATTGACACACATCTGGCAATTTCAATATAATAAGGTTCAGGTTTAACTATAGGTTACCAAACCGACAGACTGTTTCAAATTATCACGTTTTTCAGACTGAATATCAATCAATCAAAATGTATATAGCGCTCCTTCAAGATCCCTACTCAGAGGCGCTCCCGACCCAGACCATACGGAAGAAGGCAGTTTTCAGCAGTCGGTGAAACTGCAAACAGTTTGGAAGGTGTCGTAAATCTAAAGTTATCCCGTTCCAGGTTGTTGGACCAATCACAGAGCAGGAACGGCTTTGCATTGTCGCAGAGCGGGCGAATGGGACCACCAGAGATAGAGATATTTCTTTCAATGGGAATGTAATCAAATTTATTATTATTATTATTATTATTATTATTATTATTATTATTATTATTATTATAGAAGCAAATTTATTATTATTATTATTATTATTATTATTATTATTATTATTATTATTATTATTATTATTATTAAGTTAATTGAACAGTGAGGACAATTAATGCCAGTTTTATTGAATACTTTGTTTTCAATATGCATTGCTTGCCAGCTGGATGTTGGCTGGACATTAATGATGAGTCCTGCACATTCACTGCTTACTTCTTTGTTTGTCATCAGCTTGTATATCTCGATTACATCTCCCCTGCATCTTGTTCCAAATCCTCTGAACATCGTTGTTGCTCTCTTCTGCGCCAGGATGTTGTATAGTTGCAAGAGGATAGTTTTGTTGCGGTTGGTTATTGTGCTTTTGATTTGTCTCAGAGCCTTATTTGCTTTGGTAACTGATCCTGTATATTGCCTTGATGACGCTTTGATGATTATTACTCCCAAATCTTTTCCCTCCTCAGTTGCTCTGAATTTCCTGTCTCCCATTTCGTAATCAAGACGGCTGTTCTTTCTTCCCACATGCATAGTTATCCATGTTATCCATATAATGCAGCATTGGGCCTTCTCAGTCGTGGGACCGAGTTTCTGGAATGGTTTCCTCTAGAGCTCCGTCTCCTACCTAGGAACTCTTCAACTGCATTTTATACCTCTCTGAAGCTACTCATTTCAGCCGTGGTTGGGCGGGGAACGCCTCTGAGTAGATATCTGAAGGGGCGCTATATCAAGTTTCTTTGATTGATTGATTGAAAAGCATATTCCAATCTTCAGACCATTTGTACAATCTTTCCAAGTCCTTCCTTAATATTTTGGCTTCTTCCACGTTGTTAACGTTTGCACAGAATTTTTTTGTCGTCTGCAAACTTAGAGATCTCTGAAATAATTCCCTTGTCTATACCGTTGATATATATATATATATATATATAACAGACAGCGTTATTTAAGTCAACTAAAACTGAAAGTAACGTTTTCGTTAACTGAAAAGTTCTATTCAGTTAACTAAGACTAAAACTGAAACTGAAAAGTTCTGAAAACTGAAACTAAAACTAAACTGAAAAGTACAAAACTAAAACTAAAACTAAACCTGAAAGCTGAAAACTGAATTAATTTTTCTGTGTGGCAAACACGCCGAGTGGCGAACATGTCTGCAATGGTTAGCGTCGAGTGCTTGAAACTGCGGCTCAATAGCATGAATTTAATAAGATATGTTGTTCTTGCTAAATCAAAACGAATTTCATTAATTAAAAAATGACATTTAATTGCTTCTGCTGAATGTTAACAGAACTGAATTTAACTGAAAAGTTTTGAAAACTGAAACTAAAACTAAAACTGAAAAGAGTTGAAAACTATAACTAAAACTAAACTGAAAAGTTCAAGCAAAACTAAAACTGAAACTGAAAAGTAAACTGAAACTTAAATAACACTGATAACAGACAACACTGGCCCTAATACCGATCTTTGAGGCACTCCACTTATGACACTGATCTATATCTGGACCAGATAGCAACGATCATAAATACTCGGCGAGAAACAAACTAGTGATTTTTCTTCACACAATATAACGAAAACTAACCTTTTCAGAGCCACATTTTGCTCCGCTAGGAACGTAGCCAGGGTCCTGGGTGCCCAGTCCAAAGTCGAAGATTACGACGTGGCATGTTTCATTATTGTCAAAACTCCTTCTGCCCATTCGGTAGTATTTTTCATAGTGAGTAAGGTTCCTGTTCAAATCTTTACATTGCAATGTTCCGCACATAACATCACTGAAACATATAAAAGCATTTTATGTTCGCATCAATGTTCACCAACTGTTATGTTCGCATCAATGTTCACCAACTGTTATGTTCGCATCAATGTTCACCAACTGTTATATTCGCATCAATGTTGAAAATACATGCTGGCAGGCATAATTATGGTAAAGGCCTACGACAGTACAGTTGAATGTCGTCGGCATAGTTCCTCTGCAAGTCATCCTTCTTTACCAACTGTGTTAGATCAGAGTAGCTGGTCGAATAACCAGGTACTGCAACGTGATCTGGTCCAATCGCTCATCTTAAAAAGCGCCTCAACCTTGCATGAACATCATCGATGGCGCTTCCATCTCCGGAGCTTTGGCGATTCCACAACTCGTCGGACCCTCAGCTTAGGCTGTGTGTAACCAGATTTTCAGTGGGTACAGATTGCCTAGACCATCCGACTGTTCTCTTCCATCTCCTTGGGTGCCGGCAGCCAGGAATCGTCTTTCGACCTGTCATCACATTGTGCGATGTTCTCAGATATCCGAGACCTATTATATTCGATCACTTCGGAGACTTTGATCGGTTCCGCCCGTCTGAAAACAGCTACATGTCTGATGTGCGAAGAATATGGAAGTCGCAGGATTCTCCTCGGGATGCCACTGCTGGAAGACATCCAGTTTCTTAGGGCCATTGTGAGCGTCCAGCTCTCGGTTCATAAATGGACATAGATACTTTGTATGATATAAGCAGGTGAAGTTTGGTGTTTAACTGAATAGCCTGTTAGTGATCAGCCTGCATGTATCTGATGAAGTTTTATTTTAAAGCCTATTTTGATTAAGCGCCATTAGGGAACTTCGAAAGGCGCGATGAAAATGTTGACACACAGAGCAGAGCTCATTAATTGAGAGTTTTATCGAGACAGGAGAATAATATTCACATGGAGACTGTTTGTGTGATGTGTCAAAATAGAAAATAAAGTATCGTAACATTTTAGTCAGCTGTGGGCAATGTTCTTGATCCCTTGTAAATAAAATTTACTTGCAGTCGATACAAATGATGACAGATATCTGTGTACCTGGCTTGACATCGAACAAAGGTTACATTTGGAAGCCAGTTGATGCCACAGTTGCCATAGAGATCGCCATTAACATTTTCATTGTAGCAAAGGTCGACCGAAACGAGTGTTCGTGGTCCCCAAAGTAGTTCGCATTGCGATTCATGGCTGCGACACAGTCCGTTGTAGCAATACGCTGCAACCTGCAACAAATACAATTTTGAGACCCACGTGTTTCAAACTGAACTTTCGTTTCGTTTACAAGTTCGTTGAATCGCTCTAGTTAAGACGTCTAAGTTAAGGCCATTATAATGCTAATATTATAATGGTGACATTATGACAGTAACATTATAAGAGCTTGTCTGGAGGATACATGCTGACATCCACGTTTCAGAGTCATGAGTTCCTAACGAATCCATTCCAATTTCTTTCCTGAACCAATCCGAACAGATTGAGGAAACTCATTTCTTCCACCACGTCTTGTGAATTAGACACCGGGAGCGATAGAAGATACATGGAGAGTGCAATAATTATAGAATGAAGTCCATACTCCGTTTACTGTACAGTTGGCTCCATCTGGAAGGCGAGTATCGGTGGGACAGAGGTGGTTGGTACCGTCGCAAAACTCATCCAAATCACAGCTGAGATCTGCCTTCGCACGACACAGGTTGCCACAAGGTAATCTCTAAACATTGCAGTAAACACATAGATACTTAGAAGATAGACGATGCATAGGTTGATTGAAAGTGTACCTTAATCAATACTCCCAAGAAACATTCTGTTACCAAACACACACACACGCACGCACACAAACACACGCGTGCGAACACATTAGATTTCTTTCAAATGATTCTTTGTGATTATGATAACTACAATGGAGCCTGCTGATGTCACAAGAACAATTTCACAATTTTGGTGGAAATAGTAAACGTAAATACCGACGTCTGAAGGTATCGCAGGTCTCAATGCAACTAATACAGCGTTTTGACAACTATGTTACTTTGTAATAATTGACTAGTTGGAGTTTCCGACCACGGCACTGCTGCAGAAACTCTTCAGCGTGTAACAGCCTTGAGCATTACAAATTGATGTTCTGTAAACATAAGAATATGATTGTATGTAGCCACCTGACAAGTGCTGATGTTGCAGCATCTGCCATAAGCGCAGGTTGCCGGAGACACCAGTTGACATGTTGTATGATCACAGCATGCTTTGTTACATTCCTGCAACCAGAGACAATTCATCACTAAATGACCTCTGGCCGTGGTCATTGGATCATATTGCAGGCAGAACAAGTACTTCATTAACACCCACATAGGCAGCTCTTGCACAAAAGTAATTGTGTACCATATATATCCCTTATTAAGGCAAAGGAGAGGCGATCTTTTTCTAGTCCGAGAGACCTGGACCTTTGAGCCGGCATTGGACGAACTCCAAGATATTGGACGAACTCCAAGATCTTGGACATGTGGTCAGTTAATCGCAGGAATCTTTGAGTACTTACCCGTTAAGCCCATTGCTTAATGCTATGCTTGGCAGCGGAGGAGACAGCAGCTGTGTGCTAAAAACTGCCCATGATCGCTTCATGGTTTAGCAGCCTACGGTCTTTGTATAGTCGAAACTGCAATCGATCAATGTGAATATATATGTCCATCAAATGACTTTCGAATTCAAATGTTCCAAACCAGAGTCGTTGAGTTTCCGCAGTCGCATTGTTCTCCATTGTCAACGATTCCGTTGCCACAAACATTGTTTGGTTCTACTGTCTGCGGAACATTGTAGAGACAAATGTCCAGGCCGTGTTGAAATGAATACGCAAATTGGTCCAATGAACACTGCGACCACGTAAACGATGGAGTCGCCGAACTGTAGAAATATTAATTAAGCATGCCAGTCAGAATCATCACCACTAAGTATGCGTACATGTTAGAGAGGCGCGTTTACGTTCGGCGTATTCCCGTTGGATTTCATTCCGTGGGATTGGTGGCAAGAGCACGGTTATGGATAAATTAATAATATTCTTTATTGAAACAATCCGGTTGACAAACGCAACCGGTTACAGTGTACAGTTATGCAATTGAAACAATTCACACGAACACAACTGACAGAAGAAATAAATCTCTAACTACTAACAGAACAGACATCTGCAATACACGGCGCTAATAGCAGCCTACAAAGCATGTCCTACTTGAGATACTCGATCTCGGTACCTCTCGCTCTCTATGCCATAAAGAGCACCACTATTCTCTTCAGCCGCGGCTGGGCCTGGAGCGCCTCCGAGTAAGGTATCTTGAAGGGGCGCACTCTCAAGTTCAGTTTCATTGGTTGTTTGATTAGTTGCTATATTCACAAAGTTCACAGATGTATAATAATTATTATTTAGGCCTACTTCACTATTTAAGTAATTGTTTTAATACAACCGACGTCAGCATTCCGTGAAAGCGAGTTCACTCATGAATTGTCGCGATGCTGTGAAGCGACCCTACACAAAATCTTAGCATGCTCTGTCTCTGCTCACTTTGTTAGATTACGTAGAAAATGGGAATTGATAGGTACAGATAGCAAGATTAAGTAGAAAATAGGCATGTGTCAAATCGATCTAAGTTTGCAAAAGTCCTGGGTGACTTTTCATAAAGTTAATTAATAAGTACTTTTTATTTATCTGGCTGTTTGACGTACTGTTTCTTTACCGTTAGCATGTTGGGACGGCGCGGAGTTTACAAATCTATGAAGCAGACATGGTGAGGGTGCGGTCTAAAGCTGCTGGGATAAAGACGCGACAGAAACCAATTACTGCGACGACGGCAGCATATTGAGTTAAGACTGTAAATATGGGGTGGGATTTTGGGAACGTGGCTGCACTGCGTGACCCTGCAGTGTAGGAAGAGATTGTAGCTTACTAACTTTGTTTCCGGATACATGATGCATTTGCTGTTCGGGTCAGGGCACGGACACGGCGCTCCCGTTTCGGTGTCGTGGATGAGACCAAAATTATGACCCATTTCGTGATCCATAATCGAACCAGCGACAGACGGCAGGTGAACGTCCTACAGAAAATAATGGCAGTCATCTCAACGCTTTTATTGCACCACAGAAGTAGGCAGAAGTCAGCCTACTTCATATAAACCTGAAATCGTAAAGTCAAGCATTTCTAAAGCGCTATATCGAAGTTAAATGCATGAACAATATTCATAAGCGCTGCGTCAAGTCAGAAGGATTTTTCAGGGATACCGTATAAAGATAGCACGATCCAGTTACCAGGAGAATAGTAAGGACACAGAGGAGCCTTTTGCGGTGGGTTGTAGTGAGAGAAGCTTACGGTGGCGGATTGTCTGGATCAGGGAAGGTCAAATGCAATTGGTGCTCTGTAAACCCCCAGAAAAACCGAAAGTGATACACAAGGAAAGACAGTTAACGCTGATAATGCACTATCAACCTTCGGGTTGAAATTGAGCAACTCTAAGGGTTTCTCAAAAGAATTATGCAACTGTCTAGCTACAAAACACGCTAATTAGGTGTAGCCTATTCTCTTAGGCTACTCAGTCTTAGAGTTGATCGCGTTTTTTAAGCAGGTCACTACAAGAAACTACTTGTTTAAGACGAGTTATGTTGAGGGGAGGAGTTGACGAGAATGCCGAATGTTAGAACAATTATAATGAGATTACATAAACAGTTTTTTTAATCAGGTACACCGATTTTATACATCAATCAAAAGAAACAAATATGCTGCCACATTTAAATTTACTAGAAGCAATTTATTGGAATTCCCCTCCGCAGAGTAATACCTACGCCGACGAAGGCAGCCGAAACGCGATTCTTGCACATACCGCCCAAGTAGGCCAAGCCAATGATAGACCCGAAAGTATTGTTCCTAGACAAAAAAGACCAGATGCAAATAAAACTCGATACCAAACACTGATTCATGTGCAGTGAAGCTAAGCTGAATGACTATTGATAATTACCACATGAATCTAGCCACTACTCTGTCACTAGTGCCAGATATCAGCACAGAACTCGCACATTTTAGGTTAACGTTGGCCCACTGATCCTACTGGTGGCCCAATGCTGACCAACTGTTTGTGCAAGGCTAGTCCAATCTTCAACCAATGTTTGATTAATGAATGCGGCTCCTTACGCTGCTCGATTGTAGACTTGAAAAGTGTTCATCGTTTGTGAATTAAGGTTCAGTCAATCTTATTGGGTCTATTCTGGAAACGTCTCTGGCCTATGTTATGATCTATCACGACTCTTCTTTGTTCTCGAACCTAGACTGTGCTACCCCGAACTACCCTTTTGTGAGTGCAAACTGAACATCAGAGAATGACTTGCGTGATAAGAACTCCATTGTCATTGTAGTGGTATGGATTGACGTAGGTCATGCGGTAATTGGCCCACTCATCCAAAGTTGAATCCGCATCCGACGTGTTCACGGTAATATTGTTACCCATATTCCAGACTTCAACTCCAACGAGTACGATGTAGATGCCGAGAGGTTGGTAGCCCTAAAATAAATCTCATTTGGAAATGGTATGCATGATTCGCTGTACTTAAATTCTGATGTGCTGATTCATTAACTAAATAGAAAATATGTTATAGCGACATAGGTAGGCCTATAGTACTTAGGCTTGCCTTTCTGCTACAGTACTTTTTAATGTTTGATATTTAATACTGTTGCAATTCTGAGACATAGACTATTCTGTAGAGAACACTAGGACTAGGACGTCCGCAAAGATAGAGAGTGGACGATCATCATGAGTATTATTTAGGGTTTTATATAGCGCTGGTGTATAATGCACAAATTGTCATCTATGGCGCACCCGACCCAAGCCGTTAATCAGACCAGCATCCTTGTCAAGTTACTAACACGAAGAGGCACCCTATGGAGGACTAGTAATATCAAGAGGTAAGTCAAACTGAGAATGAAATGACACCAGCGACCAAACAGAACTGAAAGGCACAGAGAGAACACAGTTCCAACATTAGTTTCAACAACTGAGAAAGATCGAGCACCAAGAAAAGTTCTCATTCTAGGTACGACCAGAGTAAGATAATACAGCGACCTTGCTTAATAGTAATAAGAATGAGGAATAAGAAATGATTTTAATTATTATTGTTGGCCAGAGTTTAATGTAATTAACTATGAGCCCCAAATTTGAAACATATATTTTGCTGAACACTTTATTATTTCGGTGCTAATATAATCATTCGTTTCGTTTTCTGTTCAGGGAACAGAAAACCAAAACAATGATTATATTGGCACCGAAATTATACAGGGTCACCCAGTTGCGACAAATGCGGACAAGGGGAGGAAGGGATTAAGCCCAATGCCAATGTCTACGTGTAAATTTTCTATATAGAGTTATTTTGGTACAGTCTCTGCCTGAACACCAACTTCAGCCACACAGCAATTCGGTTGTTTAGAGGAAATTTCATGAGATGACATTAGTTTCCGATGCAATGAGGCTGACAGTTTTGCATCTCAGTTGTTGGTTTTCATGCTTAACTGCTATAACTTTAATGTTTGGTGGAGTATCTGTGCCGCCGTGGATCTACACAGAGTCCTTTTACTGGAGGCGCCACTATAAAACTTCCAGGTCGAACAATCATCCCTACAAGATGAACAGATGATCCAGACCGTAGGAATCTGTTGGGGCGCGGGCGTCAGCAAAGGGGAATGGAAGGCAATGTCAAATGAGGAATACTGCGGACAAAAGGGAGGAGAGATTGATAGTAGGTCTTTTTGGATATCCTTTGTGGACCGCTTGGACGTTGAACTCGAACAACGACAGACATTGCATATTTTCGGTTGCAATGAGCTTACGGCCTTTAGTAAAAAGTCTTCTCTATTGCATACCTTTCCAGGAAATTCCACCAATTGATTATGTCCAGGCAGCATTAGTAAAAGCTGAAGCTGGGCCATCTATGTTGCACCTTTTCTCAGGTTTGGACAGTTTCCTATCAACTAATTAAGAAAAGAGAGTAGGCTTATGTTTGTGGGAAGAGTTTACCGCGCTGGCGATGTTGACAATGTTCTTTGCTCGTTGAATAACCGCATCCACGTTGCTTCCCTTTGCCACATACTACAATCGCAAAAAGAAAATTGTCAGTCCATCTTACCTTCTTAATGTATCTGTCCTGTTTCTACCTTTCCTCGTCCGTCTGTCCTTCTGTCTGTTATTGTCCTTCTCCGTACCTCTTGTCTCTGTCCCTTTCCCTCTTCGTTTTCATCTTTAAGTCTCTGATCGCCTGATGCTATTGAGTTATCTAATATAAATTGAAAGACATCGAGGGTAACCATTTATCATAATGTTCAAAGCATCAGTTGATGGTCGCTTCAAACCTATTGTTAGATATCTCTGTCTATGTAACGGTGGTTGTGCTTAGAAGAACTCTACACTGTGGTCATGCTTCATAGTTATGCTTCTTTGGTTTTGTGTTGGCCTTCTAGCGGCCATGAAAGTTTGTAAAAGCTGATGTCTAATAGGTTTCTGTGAGCTTGGCAATTTAGAGCTGAACTTGACGAGATCTTGTTTTGTGTTAGGGTAACAAGTCTCACTTGTATGGTTAAGTCTGATGAAGTACGCCAGGTTACTTCTTTCTAGCAGAGATAATATTTGCTATCTCAACCCATTTAATAACTAACTTTCAGAGCTTAGACAATTTTTCCTATCTGTTACCCTGTAACAAGTTGCGACCTGTCAGCTTGGTGTTGTGAATAAACGAAATTGATTGATTGATTGATTACTTCGTGGTTGACGTTCCTAGCTTTCTGTTAGAATTTCTTGAACCTACAGAGTGGCAGCTGTAGTGCGAAGTTTTTCTGTCGAACTCGTTGACGTTCGAGCTTGATAGGTTGCTGTTTTCACGTTTGAGTCTGTTCTTGTCGAGTAAGATATCAATATATTTAAGTTAAAGTATTATATTCGAAATATCCCTAGGGAGTCTTTCTGGGTTTTTTATGGGACCTTGCTACTCTATATAATACCTGTTGAAAAATAATTGCTCATGCAAAAGACCTACAAGAGGGATAGCACCAAACTAGGTTTAAACATTAAAGTAAAAGTGTTCACAGCTTACCTGTGAATTATCGTTTGCTACATAGAGTTCCACGATTTTATTATTCTTGTCCAAGTCCTGAGGCCAAATGAATCGCTTCAGCTGAAATTCAGAGAAGATTGTCTCCTTAATTCTCTAAACTAACATTCCCCACAACGTGTGACGTGGCGCCTGCAGGTAACAAAAGTGAGATGAAAAACAATCATGCTTATCTGCATCTCATTCAACTGTTATCTCCATTACCCTAAATCGATCAGTCTTCCGATTACCCGCCCTGTTTGTAAGTCTCTCTGTGTTACTGGTGTTCTACCGCCATCCCTCCACGTCTCAGTAGAGACGCAAAGAAAATTCTATTCTTGTTCTGTTAGAATCGAGAACCTTGTTAGACACGATTTGTGGCGATAGCTGAGAAGAACCGAACCTTCTTCATTGAACTTCTTGAACTCCGGCGTCTTTGCCATTACGATCAGTAGATGCTTGTTTTATTAAATCAAATTCTCAATCCTCGCTATCCTGGATTCATCACTGTGGTCCAACAATTGCAATTAATTCATTAGCTTTGGTACTTACCCTCCTGGTGTGCGTCTGGGGATTCAGTAACGAGTTGAGAGAAACGTTTTCGTGGCCTGAAAGTAGCAGAGGAACATATAAGTAAAACTCCTCATTTCTTCCTTTCCAGACAGCATACCACAAATATCATTCCACTGAGACGACTCTTATCTCTGTCCACAATGATACACCGATTTTGAAACTGCACAATATATAGACCTTATTTGTTTCCGATAGCATATCCACCACAGGTTCTATCTCTGTCTGAGATCTTAGTGTGCTGACCTTCTGGATATTGACCTGATTACGGCTTGAATTTGGCGCGCCATCGGTTGATGTTGTCTGCTGCATTAGAGAGCGTCGCGATAGTAGTTACTAGTAAACACCAGCAATGCTATAGACCGATACTCACCACATCTGTAGACCGTCTTGGCGTCGCCTCGACTTCTGTAGACCTTGTGGGGTCCGTGGAGTTGATTGCTGGCTGGATCGATGTGGTAGGAGACGTTCCCAACGGTAAAGTAACCTCTGATGAAAAAGCATCTTTACAATTAATGAACTAAAACATAACTGTTGAATGTTAGGATCCAGCAACAGCTGATACCATGCCAAGTTGTTCTGTCACCTGAGAAAACCAAGGCAATCAGGTGCCTTTAAATTGTTGCTGTAATTTTTAATAACCGTTAATTTATATAAAAGCAAATTGTTTATGTTGTTTCCTGTTGCCCGGTTTCAGTGTGCACTTCTGAACTTTGTAAGTAGGTCATTATCAAATGTTAAGTGTACTGTATTTTAAGAGAAAACTTAAAATTGTGGAACGACTCAATTGACATACACGATTCCTTTGCATGTACTGACGGCGGCCGAAGACTGCGGCTGGTCTCTCACTTTCCCCAGGTAATAGCAATGGCCTTCCGTCTTTAAATGAACAACAAGGCACAGAGCACAACATTCATGAGTAGTAATCTTGAAGGGGCGCTATATAAATCCTCGTAATGAATGAATGAACGATGTAGCTAAAAGGAACATTGGAATATCTGGCAATGAAGAAGCCCCTTGCACAGCCGTAAATCAATAATAATTATTCTACTCATCAGGTCCCTTACTTTAGGCTATGGAAGAACTTACTATTCGTGTAGTAGGCAGCTAATGCTGAGATAAATAGAACCTATTACATGTTGGAGTTGTGCAGTAGAATGCTGTGTAGTTTCTTTTGTGCAACTAAATTTCCTTGGCTATTCTTAGCTTAAATGAATTACTGTAGACTAGTTAACAGGTAAAACTGCACTTGTGCTACATACTGTGCGTCGGGCTGACTCAGGTTGGGACACTAAAAACCTGTTCGGTTGATAAATCACTGTCTTGAAAGCATCTAACAAAGATACAAAGACTGACTTTAGAATACAATAGATTGCTTACAAGTTGCAGTATTCGTGAACCCGGAAGTAAGACAAGGTTCCCGCGGTGACACCCTATCGGAATGACGCCGCCTTGCGGACACCCGATGCGCTACCGCTACAAATAGTTTCGTGTCAGGGCGGGTCCTACTCTGAGTTAGCCCGACGATATGGCAACAAAAGAATGTTGCTCACTGAGTCATCGTCAAGTACTGGCATAGTCGGGCACTCACTGGGTTTACTTCAGTTGTAAGATATAGGCCTATGTCGTAGTAATGGTGCACAATGTGACAAGATCTCTTTGGTCTACTTTGCCAACTTTATGAATATTATTCTTTGAGTGGTTATTCTTATAACTCACATGATTGACGTCGTGGTATACAACTCCTTCTTTGCTGAACGACCTTTTTACGTAGCCAACAGCGAAGAGATATCTGAAAACATAACAATGAATTCATGACCTATATCAACAGCATGATCAAAAGCATTTGATGGGCCCCATTATCCCCATATGGGTCGTATTTTGGTCCCATCTGGGAATGTTGGTTCTATGTGGGCAAGCTGGCAAGGTATAGTTCTGCTTCTCGAGTTAGAGAAAGTCGTGTTAGCCTTCAAAATCCTACACCTTCTGAGTACTGATTTTTTACTAAACATTCTTATCTCAACAAAGAGGCCCTGAGTTTAAAATCTTAGTGTTTATGCGTAACTGTCTTGCAGGCTGTGATCTTTCTTAAGAAGTTTCTGTCTCATCCACATCTGGCCGTCGGATCTCTTCCCTCTGCTATGTAAGGTGGCATGGTCAACTGATCATCCCTCCACAGTGCAGAATAGAAGCTTCTGTGCGCTCCGTCCGTCTTTCTTGAATAGATTGCCTTTCTTCCTAACCGTAAGCGCTTCAAACCATTCTGCTGAGTTGTGACTTTGTCGTTGAGTCGTCTAACGCGAAAACCGGTGGAGGTAATATTTTTGCGACGAAACTCTCAGTAGTTCTTTGGTTATTGCATTGAAGGGATTATACCTCCTTTGCCTGCATACAAACAGATTGGGCAAACAGTTCATACCCTTTATCCAAGAAACTTTTAACACTTTCCCATTTATTAAACCCAAATATAAGACGATACACAGAATTCCAGCATACATTTAATTCATTAGATTGTCTTGCTGACAAAGTCAAGGCAGGGAGAGCATAGGTCAAAAGGGGCAAGGAGTAGGTCTCAAGATGTTGCTTGACGTCTTTACATACGTTTTCGACAGGATTCAGTTGGATGTCTATTTATGGAAAATATAGTAGCGCCCCTTCATGGTCTAACTAGGTTGGGGAGTCCGTCTACCAAACCAGGCCCGGATTTCATAAGAGGAAAGATGTTTTTAAGTAGCTTATAATAAGAGACAGTTAAGTCTCGTGGGACCAAACACAGATCAAGCGGTAGGCCACTCCAAAGAGAAGGACCTACGAGTTAAGACTCAAGCCGTGCGTTGTCAAAGAGGAAAGGACAGCTTATGCGAACGTGCTGCGGGAGAGAACCATATAAATGTCAGGCTCTGAGAGACCTACCAAGCTGTCTGATGGCGTGCGGAACAATAAAGTCACCTTTGGAGACCGAGCGTAAAGACGACCAGAACAGACCGAGGTTAAGATTAAGAGCTGCCGAAGATAAACAGGTGCTCTAGTTATCAAAGATGTGTTAAGAAGAAATTAATTTAATGCAGTTTTTTACGTGTAGAAGAAAAATCGTTTGCTTTGCTTACGTGTTGAGGTGAAGATCCAAGACAAAGACGGCGTCGAAAGCAGAAACTGTCACAGTTATTGTTCTGTAATGTCCGCCCTACAAGTGAAATCACCAGCTTTTAATTACGACATCGGATTTTTCTATATCCATTTATAGAAGTTATAGAAAGTTATATTTATATTCATACTATAATCTTTTAAGCGATTTTATGTCTTCTTGTCACATTTTATTTAATTTTATTCTATTTCAGCCTATTCAAATTTAGCCTTGTCTAGGTTTGTATAACCTTGTCTTGTAAGATGTAACAGTCTAGTCACCAAGCTTTCCTTGTAACCTACTTGTGCGAGTGTGCTGCTAATGACCTCCTGACCCCGCGTGACCTTGATCCTGTAACTCTCGTCATAGTCCACTCCTTCCGGATGCCTTTCAAACCTCAGCCCATCTAAATAAAAAACATTGCAATGTTACGTGAAGCGTTGCAATTGCGAATGATGACTTTTAAGCCTAAATAAAACATATTCTTTGATAAACGCACAGCACTCTTCTGGTTAAATGATTTCCGTACATGGCTTTAGCCTATGTGCGTCAGACAACCTAAGGTTACATCCAAGTAGGCAAAGTTTATTTAATTGCCGGTGGCCAATTATTTTAGATCAACGAATGCCTTTCTTCACAATGAAAATGACTGCTTTGCAAAGTTCAGCCGAAAAATAAACAAGTGCAGCGGAATGCCTTTGTAAGGTACTTAAAACGTGCAGTATTAATCGTTTTGCTACATACATGCACACATACACACATACATACATCACATACATAACATCATACATACACGCACACATACACACAAACAGATACATACCTTCATAAATACATACATAAACAGGGATGGGCAGTAATTGAAATTTCGTAATTGAAATCTACTTGAAATTGCGCAATTTGTAATTTGTAATTCAATTACATTTTCGTTCTCTTTTTTGTCTCTTTGAAATTACTCTCTGTCTCTCTCTCTCTCTCTCTCTCTCTCTCTCTCTCTCTCTCTCTGTCTCTCTCTGTCTCTCTCTCTCCCTTTCTCTCCTCGGATATAAGCATACATATATTTATATATCTGCTCTCTTGCAACAAAACCATTTTTAGATGCGAGTTAAATTTTTCGATTCTTTGAAACATGACCTATCCAACCGTCCGCGTTTCAAAGGCCGCCTTCATCCGACAGAACTCAACAAGAGGGACATTTGTATTTCTATTTTCTACACCTGACAACAGAATGGCTTGTTCACTTTGACAGACCAACCTTCGACTACGCGTCCTCGTAAATGTCGCTCTGGTTGCGTTTTTTAAAGAAGCCCCGACCCATTGCAACTGTTCCATTGACACTACGTGCATTTTACTCTGCATGAGTGCTTGCATACTGAACGCACGTACAATGTAGGCTACTCACGATGATTCCACATAAGAGCATGTTTAACACGTTAGAAAGTCGCTATATATATATATATATATAAATATACATAGGCTACATATTATATATATATACGTAATATTAGATCATTGCACAATGATACCGTGCTTTATATTTGTCCGAGTATAGACTGTATGTTCTTATATACATTGCATGTTCACGTGACGACAAAGATTGATACGAATAATCAATGCATGCATACATACATATATACATATAGCATACGGTAGGCCTACTGAAACAAGTTATTTCGTACAGAGATTAATCTACAACTCAATACGTGTTAATTACCGTTGCAATATGTCGCACATTTTTATCACCTGCTTTCAGATGAACATATTAAAGGTAATAACCTACCCCTGTTAGCGTTCTGCTCTGGTAAACATCATTATAATAGCTACGGTGTCCTCGAAGAGCTTAAGTGAAAAGTTAATACTTTTAGTAAGTGAAACTAATTCTTCAATTAACTAGATGGAAATGAGCGAATTAGCATGTAGCTAAACGATTGAATTTGAATTCGGTGTGAATCAGAGAAACCAGACGTCATCTGAAGGAATCGGACGATCTAAGATCTCCATATAGCGTCGTGTAGGGGCTGCCAGTATAGTCAGGAAGGCTCACCATTCCTTTGCCACCTTGATGAAATACGTGACACTAAGCATAAATTCAACGATACTACGTTTCCATGACTGGGGATAATTATCGGATCCTGAGTGGACTCTTGTAAATGATGGCTTCGGTAGAGGGACATATCTCCTCAAAACCTTACGCATCCAATCAACATGCAGTCGTGCTGCATGTTCCATGGAAGAATCTCATCAGCATTCGAAGGCTGGGAAGCCTGGCCTATAATACAGCTCCGACCAAGTCGGCTAGAAATTCCTATTTGGAGAAACTTTCCTGGGCACTGATTCCTATGACCACATCTCAGCACTTACGTGCTACAGTGTACTACAAGGCTAGTAAACTCATTAATTGCACAGAGGCATAAATGCAATCCATGGAGCCCAGGCACGATGCTGGATATTAATTGCGTTGTAAACATACGCACTCGAGCACATATTCTGAACATTTTCGTGAGATCGTTTGGGATGCTGTAAATGCCAATCGTTTCGATCAGATCTAAAATCCAGTCTGTACTTACTGTCTATGGAGCAGCGTCCAAATGAGAAAAGAAATACTACGACAATTACTAAATAACGTCGATGATACAACTCTCTCATGTTACTCCAGTTAGGCTATCAAAACGGCGCCTATGTTGATATCCAACGAACTAGAATACACGGCCAAAAGGCAGCGCTGTTATTTATTACGCTGATGATTATAAGGAGCTAGGCAGTTGCACGCTCCAGTGACTCTGTCAGTAGGCCTACAGTTGCCAGAACAAGCGGAACTGTTTTGTCAACGAACCTAATATTTTTGCATTTCATTTCTGAATTTAGAATCGCCATTACAGCAAAATGGCAAAGCATCGCTCGATGGCGCTGAGCCATCAAGTGTGCCTCAAGGACTTACAAAGTAAACGTCTCAGAGGAGGATCTAGACAGCACCCTCTGCTTTGCAAGGCGAGGCTTCAAACCATTTGGCCACTGTCTCATAAAATACGATGACAATTCTACCATCACTAACTCTGATCACTGCTCAATTTCCATTACTCCCCTAACTATTCTGCCCTGCGTAAGTTAGTAGCATGCTACTAGTGGTTGTGAAAGTTATTGTACTGTACTTCTGAACTTCCTTTAATGACATTATAAAAGTTTAGTTATCCCTGTATGTTGTACAGTACAATTAATTCGTTGCTTACTTATCTCATTTAATACCTCATACGTTTCAATGGTTCGTATGAATAGAAAATACAATACAATTACAATCGTTCTTGTGTAATGTATAATGCAATGTAAATCTTCGAAATTTCTCAGCTCCACACAACGTCCACGCCAGGGAGACCAGCTAATACTCCGGCGCTGTATCGAATCAAGTCCACAATAGCGCTGGTTTAGTTTCGGTGCCAGGTCAGAATCCGGAAGGTCAAACCGAGGTGATAGTGGAAATGGTTGGTGCCAGTCCGGAGGTGGCTTAGGGGCGGAACCAGGGTACGTACGATAGCCTGAAAAGTACAGTTTTCAGTTTTAAGTTGAGAACTGCAGGAAAGAGTGCTAGCGGGGCAGTACTAAATTGACTGGCGAAGAACAAGGATGAGGAAACTGGTGGAGATCTGCCAGGCGTTCGTTCCAAAGAGACAGCGCAGCGTAGATTGAGAAGCGGTTGTAGAATTTCAGAGAGGAGGAAACTGGAGTGCGAGGCAGAGAAAGTTGTGACTAAAATGATGAGTAGATCTGTGTTGTGGGATATTGAGGAACTGATGAATGTAAGCAGGTTGACAGGTTTGAAAGGCGTTATTGGTATGTGATACAATTTTTCAATGAATGCACTGAAGGACGTTAAACCAATGAATCGATTTAGATATTGTTGACATACAAAGAGGCTGCCAGACGTGATAAAAATCGTGACGGTAAGTCAATTAAATGTAAATCTTTGACAATTTCTCAGCACCCACAAAAGTCATGTCACGGAGACCAGCTTAAACATCTGCGCCTAAGTTAAGACAAATCGTGACGAGAAGGTAGGTCTACTCACGCAATGAAGGTCGCTAAATTGCATAGGAAATGCAGTTCGTTTAACATAAACATGTGCAATACACACTTTACTTGACACAACTGAGTAACATATTTATTCAAAAGTCTCTACTACGTTCAAGTATTAATCGTTCATGTTGAATACGTTTCAATCCTTAATCGATAATAAGCGACATAATTATTAGTCCTCGAATTGTAATTAATTATCGACAATAATACAGCAAGTTAAGGTACAACACCAATACCCAATGTGCGTTAGTTATCCTGTTGCTAATGATAGTCATCTGTCATAGCAGAGTAACCTGCTAAGACGTGCATGTCTCATAAAATTAATGACGTCACGCAATTTTGGCCGATTTTGAACCCCTCCCCATCGTCACACTTCGTCACAAAAAGTAAAACCCCTCTTGAAAAAGGACGTCACAAAGCTCTGACCTCCCCTAAAACCAAATTTCCATGGCGAAGCAAAATGCTCCTTCGTGGACCAAATAGGGAGAGCATGCATAATTTATTATTTTAAAATCTAACGATGACCAAATATTGAAATAATTAGAAAATTATTAATAAGTTTGCCCGTATACATTAAAATAATAAAAAAATAATGAAAATGTAATACTCAAAATTATTGCTGTTATTATTAAAATTAAATTGCTGTTATTTGTTAAATTTAATTACATAGACCCGATGTGACGTCACATTTCTCCAACCAACCCCACCCCATGTCACACATCGTCACAAATTTCCGACCCCCTCCCCCTAGGTGCATGACGCCATTTATGGACGGCCCCTAGAATGCGCTATGAAAATGTCTGCTTTCATCACATCACAACTGGTGACAGTGGCCGCTATGTGCACTAGCAGCTTCGATCAATGTTCGTTAGATGGCAACACAATAGCAGTCAGCACAGTACACATTTATATGTTGTTAGTCTCTCTAGACATGCCTCTCGGCTTCCTGGATGCATATGCTCGAATTATCAAGGCAATAACGAGTCTTAACATCATCAATAAAACATGAAGCATAAACCAAAATTCCCGCAAAGATGAATAAAAAAACCTCAGAATATCGTCATTTGTAGCGTTATCGTAACTGTATGACCTCAATGTCCTAATGTACTTCTGAACTATGTTGAAAGATATTATCAAATTTGAATTATGCTGTGCAATACAGTAGACCTAATATCGGTCGTTAATTATCTAATTCAATAACTCATACTTTTCAGTGGCTCAGATGAATACAAATAAAAAATTAGGCCTATACAGTACAATAACAGTCTTTCTAGTAACTACCAACATTATAGACGAAAGCTGCCAAATGCGATAAAAACAACCAGGACAGAGGCTTAGCTAAGGTAATGCAATTCGTTAAATTGAATAGGAAATGCAGTTCCATTATCCCAAACGTTTTCAATACAACATTAACCGAGTAACATAATTATTCATTAAAAGGTCTATACTACGTTAAAGTCTTATGCCTTACTTATTGAATAGCCTACAATCTTAATCCTAATCGATACTAAGCAGTTTGTTATTGTCGACGATATTGCTGTCTAGCATAGATAGGCCGACTAATACAAAAACACTATGTGATTGTTTACTGGTCGTTAATGCTAGTCATCTGCTATAGCAGGGAACCTAATCAGTAGGTACCTACCTTGCCAGCATGCCCACATGGAGTCCATGTCATGCTCTAGCATGGCATTATATAAATTTGAATCACATAACAGTTTCAGAGCTTTCTGAAACCTTCAAATACCGGTAATCAAAGTAATTAGTATGTACGATGTAAATAAAACATGCTGTATAATCCAAAACTCCCGCAAAGATGAATAAGCACTCTAAATAAGCCGAGTAAGCTGCAGTAGTTTATATATACTTGAATGTAGTATATGTTAGTTATAGTTAGACTTCTTTTCATGTAGTAGTCAATTCAGGTCGTGTTATCCAATGCTAGCGGATGACAATCTGAGGCATTTTCTGTAAATAAAAAGTCTGTTTATTTATAACCATTGAATCTGCATTTAATGAATATGTCAGCAAATCAATTAGCAATAAAATGCAATACCAAACATCAGCAGCGATGATGTAGCTTCATCTACGTATGTACATGTACTATTATTATCGTCAATGCGAAATCAGTTTTAAGAGGAAGCTTGTAAGGCATTTGTCAACCATGTTATACGTAGTAGAATACGACTGCGTGTTAAGATAAAATGCATTCAGATATTGATATCCTATCCAAAAAGGCTTTCTAGGTTGTCTAAGTAAACTCAAATCCTTAAATCAAATTATTGCAGAAATACATAATTTTGAACAATGTAATTTATAACAGAATGCTTGTTAATTTAGGCTGTACTTTAAAAAGACGCAAGTACATGAAGACCAGAAATCTTATAAAATAAGAAATCAACCTCTACATACCTCTTCTGTGTTAGGTTCGCCTAGGCGCTTTTGTCTTTTTCTGAGGCGTTGTTGTCGTTGGCTTAGGCGTTGTTGTCTTTCGAGTAGACGTTGTAGTGTTTGGAAAAGTCGTTGTTGTGGTTGGAGCAGTAGTTGTAGTGTTTGGAAAAGTCGTTGTTGTGGTTGGAGCAGTAGTTGTAGTGTTTGGAAAAGTCGTAGTTGTGGTTGGAGCAGTAGTTGTAGTGTTTGGAAAAGTCGTTGTTGTGGTTGGAGCAGTAGTTGTTGTGTTTGGAACAGTCGTTGTTGTGTTTGGAAAAGTCGTTGTTGTGGTTGGAGCAGTAGTTGTTGTGTTTGGAACAGTCGTTGTTGTGTTTGGAAAAGTCGTTGTTGTGGTTGGAGCAGTAGTTGTTGTGTTTGGAACAGTCGTTGTTGTGTTTGGAAAAGTCGTTGTTGTGGTTGGAGCAGTAGTTGTAGTGTTTGGAAAAGTCGTTGTTGTGGTTGGAACAGTCGTTGTTGTGTTTGGAACAGTCGTTGCTGTGGTTGGAACAGTCGTTGCTGTCGTTGGAACAGTCGTTGTTGTGTTTGGAACAGTAGTTGTTGTGGTTGGAACAGTAGTTGTTGTGGTTGGAACAGTAGTTGGTGTAGCTGTTATAGAACCCGTCGTACTTTCAGTTAACTTATACGTAGTTGCGGATGTAGCTTCTGTTGTTGACTGTGGACAGCTTCCGTTAATACTCTGGCATTGTCCCAAGTTGTTGCATACCTTTAGAAAACAAGTGCTATGACATCGAAACCAAAAATGTATTGTTGACCACAAAAAAGCTCCTGGTAACTACCCAATAGCGTATGCTCTATTTATCCCAATAAGTTATTAGTTTCTTTGCGTAGATGAAAATGTATTAAAATTTGTATTCAAGTCTGAACCAATCTCTGTCATCGGTGCAGGTGTCAGCATTCAGGCTGGTCTTCACTTAGTGATACTCGATAAGATATATATATATATATATATATATATCCTGTTTTATAATGACTCACCAGTAACAGGTATGTCTCTAGAATGTTTTCGAACATAATTCGTACTTCGGTTATAAGCTTTGCGAAAACCCACTACAATTATGATACAATGACCTCTCATTTCCGTAGGTCTATACGATCCTACCTTACTTTCTAATTAAGCCTGTACTCACTTCATTTGGCTGGCAGGTGCTTGCACATGGAATCGTGTTGAGGCTGCTAACGTCCAGGCAATGTTGATTGACGCACATCTGCAAATTTGAACATAATAATTACGTTCGGGTTAATCATGAATTACTAAACCGACACACCGTTTCAAATAACCCCTTTTTCAATGCTAGCAGCAAAATCCTGAGAGAGTTTAAGTGGACCGATCAAGTGGGAAACATTGCTTGCCTTAGCAATTGAATTACAGTCACTTTACCATCAACAGTTTAAGAAGTATGCTGGAATTGCAGCACTAGTGTCAAAGAGAGAACTTAACGACCTCGATAATATCTGGGCCTCGAAATCACAGCATGAGGTTTTACAGGTGGCAACATGAATTGTAATTTACATTTCTCAATTATAAGTAATTATCATGTCATTTGATTGTAGCCTACCTACGTACGTTCATTTAATACGTATGATCATCAATTACAGACCTATTGAATATTATAAATATAATGCCTGTGGGCTCTAGTCTGCTGGATATTAGCTATGTGCCCTACGCTTGCAATTCTTAAAATCAGTCAGTTGACTTGTACATCGAGCTTTGCGATCACAAGCCCAGACCAGTTTACAAACGGAATACGATATAAAACACATCTGGATGACTAGAGGTTTAGTTTTACTCATGCAAACAGCTCTAGTCTTTGTTCGAAGTTGTTCAATTTCTGCTTTCCATAAAAATAACTTTACCAGATAATATTATGGTATGGATTTAAAGTAACTTAAACACGCCGAAAATGTACTATGCCGATAAATTTAATTTTTAAAATGCGAAATCATCTTTAAAAGGTATGACAAAACATCAGGTCGTTGCTAAATTGTGATAACAATTATCTTGTTACCGAAACTTTTAAAATTAACGATGTGAAAATGTCTAATAATTTGGAACTTGCCACTAAGTTCAGTGAGTACTTGTGGGTAGGTCCTGCCTTGGCTTCCAGTAAACAAAAACAACTCTTGTTTGAAATCCGTAGTTTAAAAGATTATCGAGAAATCTTGCACAATATTGTGCGAGAGATATACACATTATCACCGCTGGATTTAATAGGCCTATCTTACGAATAGATAGGCCTACCAATATTTTTATTTTAAAGGTCACTTCTATCAAGCCGATTGTTTTTTCAATTACGACAGGGATCTGTACTTTACGATATTCACTTCCCCAATCGACCGCATAGCCATACACTTTCAAGTCCAGTTACAGCAGTATACGCCGATGACACTCAGCTTTACATTGCTTTGTCGCCAACGGATCAATCCGGAAAAGTGATTCTTGAAGAGTGTCTCTGCTCAGTGCATGCATGGTAGTCTTTCAACGGTCTGGCCATAAACCCGGATAAGTCTGAGACAATGATGCTTGGCTCACACAAACGACTACGCTCCTTCCCTTCTCATTCCTGCAGTATTGAACCTGATGGTACTAACAGTTCTTCGTATGGCGAGTGATTAACCGCGCCCAACATTTGTAATTCGGTGTGACTTTAGGTACGTTAAAAATGTTTGTGATGATGATGATGATGATGATGATGATGATGATAATGATGATGATGATGATGATGATGATGATGATGATGATGATGATGATGATGATGATGATGATGATGATGATGATGATGATGATGATGATGATGATGATGATGATGATGATGATGATGATGATTTTGATGATGATGATGATGATGATGATGATGATGATGATAAAAATTAATAGGGCATAATAATAATAGTAATAATAATAATAATAATAATAATAATAATAATAATAATAATAATAATAATAATAATAATAATAATAATAATAATAATAATAATAATAATAATAATAATAATAATAATAATAATAATAATAATAATAATAATAATTTACTTTTATACTCTTTGCTGATAATATAAACGCTTCTATTCAAGAATTATATGTAACTGCCTTGTTTTAGAGAATGAAAGACAAATTGATAAGCATTTATTTTTTTAAGATCAATTTCATTCTTTCTCGCTCACATTGCAAACCGCTGTCGTCGTGTGACTACAGGATCCAGTTCATATAACGACATAACTAAAATTCAAAAGACACCATATAAATGGGTAGAAAAATACTTGGGCCAGAAAACAAATTTAGTAACACTCAAGTTGAAATTAACAAGTGAGCTAAAGAGTGATTTTCATCGAAAGAAAGAAAACAACAGCACTTGCCTTTCCTGGGCCACATTTCGCTCCGCTGGGCACATAGCCAGGGTCCTGGGTGGCCAGTCCAAAGTCAAAAATAACGCTATGGCAACTGCCACCGTTTGAATTTTCTTCGGTAATATTGAAACATTCCAAGTAGAAAACAAGTTCGGTGCCCAAAGGGGAACATTGCAATGTTCCGCACATCACATCACTAAAACATAAATAAGCATTTTTATGTCCGGTTCAATTTAAAACAAACTAGTAGTCCTACCAGCAGAGAAAATGTGCTGGTAGCCTGCTGTAAGTAATGGCGAATGGTAACGTAGCGTACACGTCGTCAATGTTATACTGTTATACATCAGCAAGTTACTCCTCTGTACTAAATATGTAAGCTCAGAGTCACTCGTCGAAAGGCATCCTTCGCTCCTGCGTGATCTGTTTCAGTTGCTTAGCTCAAAATGCATGGACAATGTAATGTATTGTAAATCTCCAACTTTTCTCAGCGCTACACGAAAGCCACTACAGGGGACCGTCTTATTCATCAAATCAAGTCTGCAAGAGCCAGGTTGTTTGTTCCGTTTCGGTGCCAGGTCAGAATCCGGGGAGGTCAAGCCGAGGAATCAGCATGGTGGACTTCGGT
>JACEVL010001129.1:50000-161021 GCA_020284085.1 Aporrectodea caliginosa
AGAAGGATTCGAGTCTCAAATCTACTGTAACAGTATTTGGTTATCTGTGGTGTTTATATATTAACGAGGTCGTGTTCCCTAAGACAACATTGCTGCAGAGACTCTTTACCGAGCACCTGTCTTTCGCGTTAGAAATTAGCACTCCACAATAAACGTAAGAATGTGATTACATATGACCACCTGACAAGTTGTGATGTTACAGCATCTTCCGTAAGCGCAGGTTGCCGGATATATCAGCTGACATGTGAGCGGATCACAACAGGCCCTGTTACATTCCTGTAACCAAACAGAGATATTAAATATCAATTAGAATCTGGTCGATATCATTTTGCAGACAGAACGTACACTCGATAGCATTCACAGAGCCAAGTATTTTCACCGAAGCAGCTCTCCCAAGTCCGATACTGAGACACAGGAGAAGCCGTCACATTTTAGGCCTACTCCTGGACTCTTGAGCTGGCATTAGATGAATTCCAAGGTCCTGGACACATGGTCAGTTAGTGGCAAGACTTTCCGAGTTCTTACTCGCTCAGATTTCTACGAAATGCTTTGCAGGGAGTAGCCTAATAGATATTTGTGGGCGAAAACTGTAAATCGTCTTTATAATAATTAGGGCCTACGGTCTGCTGTGCGGGTTGCAACCTGCAATTGCTAGAAAACATACGAGACGCGTTTCCTTAATAGACTGTCTTGAATGTATGACATTGTATGTCCATCAAATGCATAAATAGTTCATAAATTTGAATGCAAACATTCAAAACCTGTTCCTTTGAATTTCCACAGTCGCATTGTTCTTCATTTTCTACGATACCGTTGCCACAAAAGGTGTTGTCTGGTTCTATTGTCTGCGGAACGTTGTAGAGACAAATGTCCAATCCGTGTTTAAATGAAAACTTAAACTGGTCCAGCGAACATTGCGACCACGTAAATGAAGGATTTGCCGAACTGTAAAAATATTAATTCAACTTCTAAAATAAGATCATTTTCTCTATGTATGTTCGTATGCAGGTGTGTATGCGCGTATGTTAGAGTCGTATTGTATCGTACCTGAGAATTCATAAAACGCCTCTTACAGTGCTAGCTAATTATAGGCTCTCTCAGAGTGGCAGCCTAGAGGGAATAGGTAGGTATTAAGACAGTGAAAGGATGAAGAATGGACCTCAGTCAGTAGTTTGTAACACAGTAGGATGGCTATTTTTAATCAGTATTGTCTGTTTTATCGCTATTACCACGGCAAAAGAGGAAAACTTATTAAACTAGTTGTAAAGGTACGTTATTTGGCAATCAGCTATTCACGCATAAGTGAAAAATGTCATATTTCGGATATTTTTGCTAATAAGCTTTAGCTGACAGTGTTGCATATTATTATTAATAATAATAATAATCTTTTCTTTATTAAGCGCCTGACAAACGCACTGCGCTGTACATTTACATGTTATGCAATTTAAATCTTAACTACCTACTAACAGAACAGACAACGCAATACAACGGCGCTAATAGCAGCCTACAAAGCATATCCGCCCTACGGGACTCGAACTCGGTACCTCTCGCTCTCTACGCCAGATGTTATCCAATGCGCTATTAATTTGTTTCTTACTTGAGGGTGCAGGGTCAGTGTAGGGATACAAATTCATCATAACGGGAGAGGACGGGTTGACTGTCCTTGACTACTCTTTACTGTACGAAGAAATGGCACTAACCGTACTTCGGGATACATTACGCATCTGCCATTCGGTTCAGCGCAAGGACATGGATTGATTTCGGTGTCGTGGACAAGGCCAAATTGGTGACCTATTTCGTGATCCATGATCGAACCAGCAACATGTGGTAGAAAATAAACGTCCTATACATATAAAAATCATCTCAGCTGTGTATCCGATAAGTCATCCTGTATCATTTAAATAATCGTAAAATATCCATTCACGCCCCGGGCGTTAGCGGAACCCCAGTACTACATTCACGCCCGTCGCGTTATTGGCCAAAGCATGTCACGTGAACTTGCTTACTTCCCTTGGAATTTGAAATGGCGGACATCTTGAGGGTCGGTTACGGTCAGGTTATGCGTCGTGAGGGTCGGTTAGGGTCAGGGTTAGGGTTAGTGTCGTCATTAGAAAACCTGATGAACAACCTTCCACCGCAATCGGGAATGTTTATCGGTCGGTTCGTTTCACGTCCACAAAATCATGTGACGTGCATTGACCAATAGCGTAGCGGGCGTGATTCTAGTCCCAGGTATTAGGATCACGTCGGGCGTGACTGTATCCACGACCAACTAAAAATGGTGAACTCAATAATAAAGCGCTAAGTCAACGTAGAACCTAAGTGCTGCGATGTATAAGCGCTGCGTCAAGTCAGGACGATTTGTCCAGAGATACCGATGAAGCACAAATTGGAGACCAGAATGCGAAGGAGACAGAGAAGATGCTAACATTGCTACCGTGGATTGTATTTAGGTTGAGAGAAATGGAGCTCTGGAACTTCGCCTCTTTCCTAGGACCTTCTCTTCTATGCTCTTTTCTCACCTTAGAACTGTTGTTTTTGGCCGTGCAGGAGTCGGGAGCTCCTCTGAGTAGTTTTCTTAAAGAGGCGCTATACAAATGTTCGATATGAAAGAATGAATGAATGAATTAATTAATTAAATGGATTGTATGGATCCAGTAATGCAGAGTAAAGACGTGTTGCTGAGCGCTCTTTGAGATGTTTTATTTTAGATAAATAAATTCCCCAAATCGTAATAAAATAGACTGAGAAAATTCCCTGCAAACATACGGGTTGATTCTGCAGTTCTCGTGATATTATTTGCACAGGTGTAGCTAAATAAAATTAGGGGCCTACCCATAGCCTTCTCTGTTGACCTACCAAAATAGAGTAAGTTTTAGAGTTTAAGGTGTGTTTTAACAAATCGCATGATGACATTTAGAAACCACTTGTTCAAGACGAATTTGAATCGATTGCATAAACATTATAATGTGGAAGCGAAAAATTCAGATTAAAAACAAGAAAGCTAAAACCCGATTAAGAAACAGCGATCTCCTATAGCACAAAAACGAAAGAGGTCATGAATCCACCGGTCAATCTTGAATACTGTCACAAAATTATATATTGATCTGTAGAATTTTATTATTCATTCATTTCAGATATTTTTATAGCGCCCCTTGAAGATTATCTACTCAGGAGCGCTCCCGACCCAACCCCGGCTAAAGATAACCGTCTTAAGGTCAGAGAAGAACGTGGCCGCTAGGCTTTAAACGTAGAGCCACTGGGAGCCCATTCCAGATTGCAGGACCAGCAACAGAAAAAGCACATTATTCCTTAGGAATCAGTAAGAGAATTTATTGCAGGTTTAGGCAGTTTGGACTTTAAATCGATGAGAGTTATGGCTATGTTTAAATTTCTTTAAAACATGCTAACTGTATCGTATTGTATTGTATTTAAAGATTTATAAAGCGCCTCTCACAGTGCACACCAATCAGAGGCGCTCCCAGTGCGAAAGTCCTCGAGAATAAAGACAAGTTTTGTGGTAGCGGAAAGAAGTAGCAGGACCACCACATAGTATGGTGGTGCGAGCAAAGGGGGGGACGTTGATTCCATAGCGAAGGGCCAATGCAGGCAAAGGCACGGGACTGGGCCATAGCTGTTCTCACACGAGGAACAAAAAGGTCAAGACGATCCGAAGAGCGTAGCGGGCGAAGAGAAGCAGCCGAGATAGGCCGATGCATTGAGTCACAGAGGTATTTCGGGGCAAGACCTAGGTAGGATCGGCAATTGAAGACAAGTACCTTTAACTGGATGCGTGCAGTAAGAGGAAGCCAATGTAGTTGTTCAAACACGAATGTAGAGATATGGGAGAATCGAGGCAGACGGGCAATAAGTCTGGCAGCTGCATTAAGAACCGATTGGAGTCCAACAAAGAGGGAATTACAATAGTCAATGTGAGAGCAAATAAAGGCATGAACTTTTGAGGTAAAAACCAAAGAAGAAACAGATCGTCGGATTGCCTTCAGGCGTCGGAGATGGTAATAGCAGGAGCGGGTGAGATTAGTGATGTTGTTAGAGAAGGAGAGAGACACCTAGGTTTCGAACAGAGGTTGAAAAGGCATAGGAAGGAAAACTTTCGTCAAAAAGAGTATAGTCAATCTTAGCAAGTTGCTGGCGGGTGCCAAACCAGATCAACTGTAGATAATAGTACACTAAATATGCTGTCAATGACATTCAGTTATGGACATCAGTGTGCATAGTAATTTAGTTAATGGTTTTGGTTTGTCAGTAAGGGATATGTCTTATGCAAGATCGCGGGTGCACAACGTTTATGCTTCCAGAGGAACAATAAAGAGCCTCTGAATGGGCAATCTCGTAGGGGCGTTATAACAAGTGTTCAAATACAATACAACAATAGCTTGAGTTGTCTTCCAGTCTGTTTTGGAAGGAGTTTTGTATTTTTGTATTTTTTTTCTAGTCTTTGCTAAGTTTGTTTAGTATTTCTGTTCTGCTTTGTGCGAAATAAATTACATATTACTCCCCACAAGAGTTATACTTACGCCAACGATGGCAGCGGAAAGTTGATTTTTGCACATCTTACCGCGGCGGGCCAAGCCAACGATCGTTCCATTGGTAGTGTTGAAAGTATTGTTCCTGAACAAAAACGACAGGAATAAAAAAACAAAAATGGAATCTGGTGCAGTGAACCTAAGCTGAACACCAACAATTTACTTTAGACAGCGACGCCAACGTAATCCTTACTATGTCACTGGATCAACATAGAGCTGACATAAGTTTTAGGCTCAAAGTTAACTCACAGTTGGTCGTATGCTGTTAGTCTAATGCTGGCCTAATTTTAGTCCACTGCTGGCCCAGAGTTGATCTAATGCTGGCTGACTGCTGCCTCATGGTTACTTTGCGGGATACTTTGCACTGGCTCGTCGGTTGATGCCTTGTGCATTGGATACCGGTGCAATAGACGCTAATAACGGATATAAGGACAGTGTTCCAAAATCTAGATCAAGCAACTGAGAAAGCTCTTTCACTAAGAATAGTTCTAGTTTAAGGTAAGACCAGAGAAGACCACTCAGATGACCTCGTTCAATGATGACTGACTTTAAGTATCGCGGATGGTCAGGGTTTATGTTTCTAAACTAAAAACCCCATTTTGAAAACAAATCCTTTGCTGAACAGGAAGCTAATGCAAGGATTCAAGCACAGATGTTATTCACTACTCTTCTTAGTTCTAGAAGTTATTCTGCTACTCCGACCTATTTCTTGTGAGCAAACGCACACTCCAGATCAGAGAATGACATACGTGATTAGAACTCCAATGTCATTGTAGTGGATGGGATTGACGTAGGTCATGCGATACTTGGCCCACTGACTCCAAGTTGAACTCGGGTCCAAGGTGTTGACGGTAATTCTGTCGCCCGTAGACCAGACTTCGATTCCAACGAGAACGAGATAGATGCCGAGAGGTTGATACCCCTGAAATGAATCTCAAGTTGAACATCTTTCGCATGGACTCATGCATATAATACTCTCGTGTGCTACTTCAGTTACTGATCTATATATAAATCATAGCAACATTACTGAAATACTTTACTAGCTTTACTGTTGCAATAATTACTTTACTTCAATAATTTGAATGTCTCTATAATGTTGCAATACGAAGACATACTTTATCATAATATTGTATTGTATTGTACTTACAAATTTACAAAGCGCCTCTCACAGTGCAAACCAATCATTTGGAATGCTACCACATACACCCAATTGAAGAAGCTGTGGAGTAGTTACTTGAAGGATTAACCATACTTCATTTAACACGGTTTCATCGAATTGTTTACATATTGATCTTCTTAGTAAATTGCAATGTTATTATTTAGTTAAGAACATTATTGAGTTGACGAAACTTTCTTTCTTTTCAACTGACTAACCAGCCATAATTGAATATTGTTAAAACGGTGACCCTAATTTAGCGGGGTTTGTGCCCCTTTCAGGTCTCCTCTGTTCCCACCCAATGCACCGATATGTAATATTCAAGCTAGAATTGTTGTTAATTGTTATATGCATTGTGCTTCTGGAAATAAAAGTTGTCAGTTGTCAGTTGACAAAAATCAGAGGCGCTCCCAGTGCGAAAGTCCTCGAGAATAAAGACACAAGTTTTGAGGTAGCGAAAAGATGTAGCAGGACCACCGGATAGTATTGTATTGTATTGTATTTGAACACTTGTTATAGCGCCCCTACCAGATTGCCCATTCAGAGGCGCTCCCGACTACTGCGCGAACGCTGAATCGGAGTTTCACGCCGAAGCGCATGAGCAATAATTATTGCGAGTGAAGGACTTGCCCAGGATCCCTACGCGGCGGCTTGAGGTGGATTCGAACCCGCAACCCTCCAGCTGCAAGGCACCGAACATACCCCCAAACCACCGCGCCCCAGTTGTATTGTGATGTGTTGTATTGTGTTGTGTTGTATTGTGTGTTGTATTGTACTCCACGTTTATAATGCGACCGAGCCACCCGCAGTAAAGATCCGAGAAATTAATCTCTGATAAACCGACCCGACCGGGAAGCGAACCCAGGGCGCCGACGTGACGAGCAGGCTACCAACCCACTCGGCCACTCAGGATCCTTGTGTATCGTGGTGGAGCGAACAAAGGGGGAAGTTGATTCCAGAGCGAAGGGCCAATGCACGCAAAGGCACAGGGCTGGGCTATGGCCGTTCTCACACGTGGAACAAAAAGGTCAAAACGATCCGAAGAGCGGAGCGGGCGAAGGGAAGCGGCTTGAACCTTGAACACTTCTGGTTTAAAACGGCCGATAAATTTTGCGTGTTTTAGGTTGAGGATAGTCTCCCTCCTTGAAAATTATCTTCCATCATTCCATCCATTTCCAGGAAATTACACAAACCAACTTTTTCTAACGGATTTTCCATAGGCCTATAGCAGGCCTACAGAAAACTGCATGAACCCCTGAGTTGCATTTTGCATTTGTTTTGCAAAGGACGATTTGCTAAAACCTGATTAAGAATATTAGACTGTTCATCTGAGTTTACCGAGCTGGCGATGTTGACAATGTCTTTTGCTCGTTGAATTACCAGATCATCGAGACTTCCCTGTGCCAGATACTACAATCACAAAATTGACATCTTCACATTCTTCAGCCTATCATTCCTTAAAGACTTACTTTCATACGTTCTACCCGTCGCTATGTTTCTGTATCTTCTTTTATACCCTTTCTCTTTCTGTCTGCCTCGGTCTCCGTCTCTGTCTGCCTATCCGTCTCTGTATGTCTGTCTCTCTTCTCTCTGTCTCGCTCTCTCGCTCTCTCTGTCTCGCTCGCTCTCTCTCTGTCTCTTTCTCTCTGTCTCTCTGTCTCTCTGTCTGTCTGTCTGTCGGTCTGTCTGTCTGTCTGTCTGTCTCTCTCTCTCCATCCATCCATCCATCCATCCATCCATCCATCCATCCATCCATCCAACCATCCATCCATCCATCCATCCATCCATCCATCCATCCATCCATCCATCCATCCATCCATCCATCCATCCATCCATCCATCCATCCATCCATCCATCCATCCATCCATCTATCTATCTATCTATCTATCTATCTATCTATCTATCTATCTATCTATCTGTCTGTCTGTCTGTCTGTCTGTCTGTCTCTGTCTCTGTCTGTCTGTCTCTCTCTCTCCTATATTCTTCTCTCACTCTTTTTCTCTGTCTGACTGACCTTTCCCCGCCTCTGTCTTCTATTCTTCTCTCTCTCTCTCTCTTTCTGCCTGTTTGTCCATTGGTCTGTCTGACTCACCTCTCTCCGCCTCTGTCTTATGTTTCCGAGATTTCTGCATTCTGCATGTTTCTATCAATACTGGAGTATCATTATCGACAACATAAACCCAGCTAAGACTAAATTTATCTGGTTAGGCAACCGGAAGCAACTTGCTAAACTTTACCTCTCTGCACTTGCAACTGAATTCCCCAGTTATACTTTCTCTACTACGGTCCTTGGTGTCCTGCTGGACCAGGAGCTAACTCTTGCTCCACACATTCACCGCCTTGCCCGGGACTGCTACTATCAGCTGCGCCAGCTCCGCACTATTGCCCGTTCGTTTACCCCTAGTGCCACTACCACCCTAGTGCATTCTTTCATTACATCCCGCCTTGACTACTGCTCGTCACTCTACTTTGGCGGCTTTGGCCTTCCTCTAAATCGACTTGTGTGCCTGGACCGAATCTTGCGCTCTGCAGCGCGTCTTATTGGGCAAATCCCCAAATTTGGTCATGTCTCCAGCTATATGCTGGAGACTTTACACTGGCTCCCTACCCGGCAGCGCATTGAGTACAGGATTGCTGCCTTGGTACGACGATGTCAGCTGGGTCTAGCCCCAGTCTACCTGCGGGAACTTTGCTGCCCCTCGGGTATTCAAGGTCGCCGCCCCTCCGCTCTGCAGAGAATGGGGTGCTCTTAGTGCCATTTGCTCGAACTGCAACTATGCAGAATCGAGCCTTTTCCGTGGTGGGCCCAGTGGTCTGGAACGGGCTCCCCAGGAGATACGCCTGCTCCCTGGGACTTTTACTGAAGCTTTCTATACTAAGCTCAAAACTGTACTTTTGGCCGTGCTGGAGTCGGGAGCGCCTCTGAGTAGTCCTCTGGAAGGGGCGCTATATAAATTTATGAATGAATGAATGAATGAACATATACCTGTGAATAATCATTTGCTACAAAGAGTTCCACGACTTTGTTCCTCAGTTCCTCGTTTTTGTTCTTTCTGTCCAAGTCCTGAGGCCAAATGAATCGCTTCTGCTGAAATTGAAAGAAGAGCAGGTTGTATACTGCGCTCTCTTTCTACGGTTCTAATTGACAATGGGGCATGAACGAAGTGGACCAGTAGGACATACCACAGAGGTATAACGGGCAGTAATACGGTGACCCAGATTGAGTCATAGGACAGCTATAGAAAAGAAACCTAAAACAATAAATAGATAAACTTATCTCCATAGCAACATAATGCCAACCAGCCTATTGGGTTAAATTTGGATATCGAATGATATCCAAATACTGCCGAATGTAGGAATGCATCAGCTTCAATCCGTCCCCTTGTGTACCGCCCAACTACTAGTCAATCTGCCGAAGTTCTTTTATACTGGAGACTACGAGGGATACGCTCCGTTGGAAACCAGTGGAGCGTGTCCCTCTAGAGAACCTTACTCAAGATCTTCTACTGGGGCGGATCTCTTCGTTCGGCATCACAGTGATGTAGTAGATCAGGCAGCGTTACGTCCCAGTCTAAGTCAACCAGGTCTACTGCTTGTAGACATATACAGGTGCCTGGCTTCCATAAAAAGTCTCTAGCCCATCGTGCTTTCATGTCTCGGTACTTCAAGAATAAACTCATCAGTGGGGGGCCCGATAGTGCATTGGATAACACACTGGCATAGAGAGCGAGAGGTACCGAGTTCGAGATTCGTAGGCGGACATGCTTTGTAGGCTGCTATTAGCGCCGTGTATTGCAGGCTGTCTGTTCTGTTAGTAGTTAAGATTTATGTCTTCTGTCATTTGTGTTCTTGTGAATTGTTTCAATTGCATAACATGTAAATGTACAGCGCAGTGCGTTTGTCAGGCGCTTCAATAAAGAAAGATTATTATTATTATTATTATTATTATTATTATTATTATTATTATTATTATTATTATTATTATTATTATTATTATTATTATAATTATTATTATTATTATTATTATTATTATTATTATTATTATTTTATTATTATTATTATTATTTTTATTATTGTCATTGTTAAAACACGGTAAGGCTTAGTGTTGCTGAGTTGGTCGCTCCTCAGCGCCGGGCAACCTCGACATGGTGCCCTGGAAGGCAACCGCGTTGAAACGCTGGACCGTAACCGAAAGGCGCTGGAGGATGAAACCTGTCTCTCGGGTGTCTCCGGATATTTTCGTCAGGCGGCGACCCATCTCGGAGATGAAGGCGAGACCCTCTCTGTTGAGAGGGCCAAGGGTCTCCAGGGCTACAGGGACGAAGGTGTACCTCCTCTGTTATTATTATTATTATTATTATTATTATTATTATTATTATTATTATTATTATTATTATTATTATTATTATTATTATTATTATTATTACTCCCGATCCGAACCAGTTGAATCTCTTGTCAACTAATACAGGCTTCAGGTTCTTGCGAAACTGTGGAAGGGACAAACTGAGACGTTCGACCCGCAGATCTCGAAATTGACGATTCCAGATGGTGGACCCAACATAGGCATAGTTTCTGAAGCAAGGACCTGTTCGTTTACCTCCATTCCATGAACTTCTACTAGAACCACCAAACATAAAATGTTTTATCTTATCACTATAATGTGATATGACCTGACGTGATTATGATATGAGGCAGGCCCAATGATCTGGATGGTCTTCCTCTAGAGCTGCGTCTACACCCTGGGAGTCTGCCTGAAATTTTCCCTACTACACTCGAAACTGTTCTTTTTCGGCGTGTTGGAGTCGGGAGCGCCTCTGAGTAGTTTCCTTGAAGAGGCGCTATATAAATTCCTTAATGAATGAATGAAATGATATGACATTGCATGGCATGGCATGGCATGATAATCACATAACATAGCTCAACATACAATTATATGTAATATAATATTATACAATATAATTTGATTATGACTATAGCATAATATAATATAGGACCTACACAATTTGGGCAATAGGCGACGCTTGTTTGGTGACCCACAGTATTTTCGTCCTTTTATTATATTATTTATGACGAATATTATTGCTTTTGCAATACCAAGATATTAATCCTTTCTTTCCTATAAAGGTTAATGGTTGGAATAGCCCAAAACTGCATCATACCTGTAATAATGTTTTCATCAGAGACAGAACTCATAATATTAATTATATATATATATACATATATTTATATATTTATTCGTTTATTATTTCAAACTGACTCACCGCAGTATGATTACAATTCACAGTATAAACGGATTATCACAAGTTATTACAGGAGTCAAATTTAACTGTATGGCAGCAATACAAGGTGCCCATCACGTGCTCCTGCTCATTTTGCCAAAGCCTTCTGGCGAATGAAAGGCTGAGTCGACGTTTGAAAGGGTAGCGAGAATCGATCCCGCGTCCGTGCTGATCTTCTACTCTTCGTGCCAGACTGTTACCATTACCCTAAACCGTAATCCACTTACCCTTCTGTTGTGCTTTGCAGGATTCAGTAGTGAGCCGAGAGAAATGTCGTCATGACCTGAAATTGCCATAAATCAGATAACATAACAGAATAGGAATCTAATTAGTCTGTCAAATTTTAATATGATTCAACAACGATCACGAGAATAAAAATTGGAGCAGGAATTTAAACCTGAAATTAGCGTAATTTCCTTTATCCTTTTCAACCAAACGCCTCTTCACAGTGTAACATGTGGGCCCTTCTTCGGTAGCTCCTAATACTTTGACAATCTCTTCACAGCGAGCTAAAACTTCATTACAGGAACGAATGCAAGGATCGGTTATTAATTTCCAAGGCACTAATGAATCTTTACAAGATAATTAAGGAGAAGCACTCACCACATCTGTAGATTGTCTCGGCGTCACCTCGACTTCTGTAGACCTTGTGGCGTCCGTGGAGTTCATTGCTGGCTGGATCGATGTGGTAGGAGACGTTCCCAACGGTAAAGTAACCTCTGATGAAAAAGACCTTTTCAATTAGTGCCGTATAACATGCCTGTCGCATCTTACGTTCCAATCACTTCTGATGTAAGTGAAGCTCGAACCGGTCTTTCCAGCTGCCAGCCAGAAAAACCATGTCGAGGATGGTGCCCTTAATTTAAGCAAAGTAAGCGACCAAATAATCGCTACCTTAGTTCTGCCGACCTTTTCATCTCTCTTCTTGAGTTCTGGAGATTCTAAATACCGGTGCATCTTCTGAGTGAAAAATGACGCTTGATTACAGTTGGAAAATAGTCATTCACGCATACGGTGAGGCATCCAAGGCGGGCACGTCAATAATGATTATGATGATGATGATGATGATGATGATGATGATGATGATGATGATGATGATGATGATGATGATAGTGATGGTAGGTGATGGTGATGGTGATGGTGATAGTGATGATGATGATGATGGTGATGATGATGATGATGATGATGATGATGATGATGATGATGATGATGATGATGATGATGATGATGATGATGATGATGATGATGATGATGATGATGATGATGATGATGATGATGATGATGATCATAATGGTGGTGATGATGGTGGTGGTGGTGGTGATGGTAATGACGATTAGGAATATGACGACGACGACGACGACGATGATGATGATGATGATGCAACGCTATTTTCATAGAACATATTGCATCCCAAACATATTTCGCTTGAACCAACCATCGATGCATTCATTCATCGGCGCTAGATTAGATTAGATTAGATTGGAACACACACCCGTTGCAGGAAACGACGACTAATTTCCAACCGTCCAAGTCATTGGCTCGTGTCCAGGCAGTGTGTAGTCCAAAGCTCAGCGAGTGGAGATCTTCACGTGGCCATGATTTTATAGCCCTCTTTGTGGATTTTTTCAGTTAGGTGATTAAGTTGCAACAGATTGTACTTTCAGGGCAAGACAAAATGCTGGAATGAAACAAGAGAAAGCTCAAATTGATAAACAACTCAACCGAGAACGTACACGATTCCTTTGCACGTACTGACGGCGGCCGTAGACTGTGGCTGGTCTCTCACTTTTCCCAGATAGAAACAATGGCCCTCGGTCTACAGATCAATACAACACCAAGCACAATATGCATTTGTATCCGGGTATTTATATATCGTCTGCTAGGGATATCATAGCAACAATTATCTATTGGAGAAGTTTGGCTTTGCATCTGACACGAGCCTTTGCCTTCATTGGCCCTGCATTATGGAACCAGCTCCCTCCTTCGATACGGTACGTTCTTCCTTAGGCCTATTAACTGGTGGGCCAAGTGCCTCTTTTCGTTGTCTCAAGACCACTTTCTTTTCTCTGGATCTCTCGCAATGGGAGCGCCTCTGAATGGTGTGCCCGTTGAGAGGCGCTATATAGATGTATAGATACAAAATACAATATATTCGAGGAACATTAGAAATTTGTCAAGGAAGATATCGCTGGCACAGCGATTGATCGATTTTTTATAGTCATCCAGTCACCGAAATGTCACACCAGAGCCGTATTTTGAGATAAGACCATAGGGTTGAAGACACATTATGACACTATTTACGCCGATCCATTATTCGTCTTCGTCTAGCTGAATTATCGCTGCTCTATTAAACCAGAGCATAATCTGTTAAAAAATTCCAAGCTCTTGATCCTGCATACACTTTTTTTTCAAACGTATAAAAACGGTTCTTTGTCGTTTATTGTTTGAGAAAATCCAGGCCATTGACTTTGCATACACCTTTTTCAGGCAGTGAAAACTGTTCTTTGTCGCCTATTTTGTTCGTAGTGGATCCGTTCACGCCCCGGGCGTTAGCGGAGCCCCAGTACTACATTCACGCCCGTCGCGTTATTGGCTAAAGCCTGTCACGTGAACTTGTTGTCTTCCCGTGGAATTTTGATATGGCGGTCATCTTGAGGGTCGGTTAGGGCCAGGTTAGGATTCGTGGGGTCGTTTAGGGTCAAATTAGGCGTCGTGAGCAGTGGCGGCGCCAGGTATACAATTTCGGCATGTCGCATCAGGGTCATGGAAGTTATTCAGCAGGTCGAAGAAATTAATGTTTCAGTTTGATGCATCAAGCAGCATAACTTATATATATATATATACATAATGTCATACATATATAACGAAGAAAATGATTATTGAACGCTTATAGCCCAATTGTTGTAGCATATTCAAATAAATTTAAAAGAATTCAGCATGTAAACGTTAAACTTTAGTTACGTTACTAGATTTGGAAGTACTGATGAGCTACCGTACTCGGAACATAATGAACATGTAGGTCCTATGCTAATAAGACGCACGAGTCTCATGACCCACGTTTTCAACATTTACAGAAACATCGTTTAACTCCCGCAATTCGCTAGCATTATTATCGTTCAGAACTACACCAACGTCGTCATTAGGCTAACAGTCATAATTATCATTCTACTTAACGGGTTTCCGCGCCAGATTTATTTCCGAAGAAATCTTCAATGTCGCAGCGCCTCATTGTTATTTAGGCCTATTCATTTCTTTGATCATGTATAATTATAACGTTGATGCACTTCGTAAATTCTGCCCTATTTGACAAAATCTCCACTCTTGATATCCCAGACTAAATCTATTACTGGCTAGTTGAATATCATCTTGAACGCTCACACCTCACTATATTCTAAGGTCACTTTTTTTATCTCTCGTCCCAATCAATGCTAGTATAGTTCAAGGCTCTGTATTAGGACCTAACAACTTCTTCATTTACTGGTTCAGACCTGCATCCTGCTCAGCCCCTTAATCTTAAGTTCAAATTTGCAGATGACACGTACCTCCTTACTGGATACTCTGAAGCTCATAGGCCTACTATTCCATCTGAACCGCATTTAGTATCTACCTGTGCTTCTGTCAATGACCTTACCTTAAATAACTCTTAATTTAAAGAAATGATCATTTTCCGCCCTCGACATCAATTTGACCCTCCTCCTCCATTACCTAGTATTACCCGAGTTAAAACTTTGAAAATACTGGGTGTCATCCTTCAAGATAATCTAAAACTCACAGCCCATATAGACCACCTCACAGCAACTTGTCCTCCTCTTTTTATGCGATCAGAAAACTCAAAACCCATGGCCTTTCATCCTCATCCATCCATAATGCAACCAAAGCCACTATCGTAGCTAAACTTCTATTATGCCTCCCCATCCTAGTGGCCCTGGTGGGGTCTTACCCTGGCTTCCGATAAAGAGCGCCTGGAAAAACTCCTAAAAAGACGCCCTATTGTATTTATTTCCACTAATTTTTGACGTAACGGCGGCAAAGACTGCATAAGCATTTCAATTTTAGAGTTTACAACATAGGCTTCTGTTGACATAAACGTTTAAATGTCGTTTAGATCTAATAATTGCAATAGTGATCCTATGGGAGTAGCCTAATAGGACAGTTGTTGACGTTTGAAATGAAAAGAAGATATTAAAAATTCCAAAGAATTTTAAGCAGGTCATTAAGCAGGTCGGGAGCAAAATAAGCAGGTCAAATGACCTGCTGCGACCTGCTGTAGCGCCGCCACTGGTCGTGAGGGTCGTTTAGGGTCAGATTAGGCGTCGTGAAGGTCGGTTAGGGTCAGGGTTAGGGTTAGTGTCGTCTTTAGAAAACACGGTGAACAACCTTCCACCGCAATCGGCAATGTTTATCGGTCGAACCGACCGATAAACATTGCCCTTTCAGGTACACACAATCATGTGACATGCAATGACCAATTGCGAGGCTGGCGTGATTCTAGTCCGAGGTATCGGCTCACGTCGGGCGTGACTGTATCCACGACCTATTTTGTTGGAAAATCCAGGCTACCTGCATACACCTTTTTCAGTCGTATAAAAACTGCTCCTTGGCGCTTATTTTCTTTGATACTCCAGACTATAATTACATATATATGGACCTTTTCAATTGTTAAAAAGCTGTTCTTTGGCGCTTATTTTGTTGGAAAATCGAGGCTACTGGGCCTGCATACACCTTTTTCAGTCGTTTAAAAACTGCTCCTTGGTGCTTATTTTCTTAGAAAATCCAGACTATAATTAAATATATATATGGACCGGGTAACACCTTTTCAATTGTTAAAAAGCTGTTCTTTGGCGCTTATTTGTTATAAGAACCAGGCTATTGACTCTGAATGCACCTTTAACAAGTATCTAAACAAGTTTTTTTATCCCTGGAGTTGGGCTGGGAGCGCCTCTGAATAGGTATTTTGGAGAGGCGCTTTGTAAGTCGTCTGAATGAATGTGTTAATATCAGATACTTTGTTATACGTGATACAGAGTCGGCCTACTTTGCTTTCAATATAGGCCTACAGCATTCGTGGACCCAGAAGCACAACACAATAATTGTTATTGACTAATGGTTACACCATAAACTCCTATCAAATTCAAGCCTTGAGGACGCCACAAGCGGAACCGTTGCAACTGTCCCTCCCAAAACAAAACAAAAGAATGTTGTTCACAGAGTCACCGTCAGAGCGCTATGTAGGCCTACATGTAAATATTTTCCGTTGTAGAAGCAAAGTATGGGTGTATTCATCTTCAACTCTAAGATGTTTGGGTCGTGAAATGGTGATAAATAATTATTGTGCTCGTTGGTCTACAGTAACTCTGTGGTCCACTTTATGGCTATTAATCTTCGAGTGGCTATTCTTATAACTCACGTGATTGACGTCGTGGTATACCACCCCGTCCTCGGTGAAAGACCTTTCTACGTAGCCAGCAGCGAAAAGATATCTGATAACAGAATAATTCAGTCACTACCCTTTTTTCACGTTGCGCAAACACATCTGATGGTACACATAGTTCATACAATATATATATATATATATATATATATGCGTATGTGTGTGTGTGTGTGTGTTATTGTAGTGTGTGTGGGGGAGTGTGAGTGTGTGCAGATGCAGATAAAATCCAAGTACGGTTTTTTTAAATGACAAAAGAATATAGCTAATTTGTATCACTCAATCCCCTGTAATTAGGCATGTCTTTTAACTCTTTCCAGCCCACATTTTGTTCAGGTGTACCGCGTCATATCCACGTAAAGTAAGTTATAACTACCATAAAAATAGATGTATCTCAATTTATTGCACAATCATGGTCAAGGGTCCATTTGGACCCAACGGAAGGTCCCTGCACGGACCATTGCTGTTTCTGTGCAGTATACAATCCTTAAAAATACTCTGGTCCAATTGGACCAATGTGTTGTAAAGGGACTTCAAGTTCAGCAAATGCGGCTTCTAAGTATAGAAGAGAAATCGTTTGCTTTGCTTACGTGTTGATGTGCAGATCCAAGACAAAGACGTCGTTGAAAGCAACAACTGTCACAGTTATTGCTTTGTAATGACCGCCCTGGAAATGAAATCACCAGCTAATAATTCTTACATCGAATCTTTTTCTTTAAAATTGCACTATCGTATACTTGCTTAATTATTCAGTTTCTTGTCTTCTTTCCACGTTCTATTCTGTTCATAGCACACAAGAAGACGGCGTCGAAAGCAGAAACTGCCTGCTCTATAAATAATCAATCAATCAATCAATCAATCAATCAATTATTTTTTATTGAAGCCACTGAGTAGCGAAACTGAGGTAACATGATTATTTGCCATTGTTAGCGTCATAACACAATTATAGTAGCATGAATATTTTCTATCACTAGCAACAAAAGGGGATCCCGAAGGGACAATAGTCCCTCTAGATACATGCAGGGTCTCCTGAAATAAAATCACCAACTAATAATTCTGACAGCGGACTTTTCTATTTTCATTTAATTGTATTCTCATTTTCTCCTATTTTCACTTTGTAGGCTATTCGATTCAATTCTAGAAGTCTCCCGTCTAATCTCCTCATATCCTGCTCTTCTTGTTATGTCTTGTCTTGTAAGACATAAATTCCGTTTAGGTGCCAGAGAAATCGTTTAGGTTTTCCTTGTAACTTACTTGAGCGAGTGTGCTGCTGATGACCTCCTGACCCCGCGTGACCTTGATCCTGTAATTGTCGTCATAGTCCACTTCTTCCGGATGCCTTTCAAACCTCAGCCCATCTAAATAAAAAGCGTTTCTAAGTCTCGTAAAGTGTTGAAATCGCCAACGAGGACTTGCAAGGCCAAATGAAGCAAATTCATTGCGGTACACACAGGATTCATTTGGCTCTATGATAATAGGACTCTGTTTTTGCGTCCACGGTTTAGTCTGGCCCTCGGAAACACCTTGAAGATGCTGAAGGACTACTACATACTAATCTGTATGGCGGTCAGAACATCCAAAGGTTTATTTTAATTGTAGAGAGCCAATTCTAAACTAACGAACCTCTCTTCACAATCCAAATGACTGCTCTGCTTAAGTAAAGTAATATCCCACGAAGAACGTAAGGAGGCGTTCGCTTCCTTCACGCGGACTTTGAGCCGGCGGCGGCAGTGGATATATCGGAAGATCCAGGACAAGGGGCAAGCGCATCGCCAAACGCATTGTCGTTTACATCCCAACTTATTCCTCCACCAAATTCCACTACTTATTAACAGAGGCACATTTTCATTCATTCATTTCAGATATTTATATAGCGCCCCTTCAAGATTTCTACTCAGAGGCGCTCCCGACTACAGCGCGGACACTGAATCGGAGTTTCACGCCGAAGCGCATGAGCAATTGCGAGTGAAGGACTTGCCCAGGGTCCCTACGCGGCGGCTTGAGGTGGATTCGAACCCGCAACCCTCATCTATCCAACCGTTCATGCACGTCACAAAAGCATCGTTCCTATGGCAAAGTCAACAGGGAAATGTGCAGCTTTAAATATCACGACAAAATGATTCAGTTTACTTTGAAAGCCGAGTCTCCAATTACACTTAAAAAAATTGTCAAAGACTGGTTGTGTTTTTGTAGAGGAGGCCTGTTAAGCAACGCTTTATGAATTTAAGAGGACACCAGCTTGTTCACGAGCGCTGCGTCGAGACAGATGGGTGGAGACAGTTTTGAAGTCGAGCATGGGCCGGATGCGGAGGGGTCACGAAAGTGCATGAAGCAGGAGCGCGATAGGTTGGAGCTGTGGTTAGAGAAGGAAAGGTGTGGATCAAAAGTAATACCAAAGATTGCGGACATGGAAGTCGGAGGCGGAGATGAGAGATGAAGAGCTGGTCAGAAGGTGTATGGGTCAGAAATGTTCTTGATTAGGAATCGAGGCAGAAGCCTGCTCAAATTTGATATAATATACTCACTCTCTGTGAAGCAGTCTCCGAATGAGAAAATAATTACCACGACAATTATTAAGTAACGTCGATTATATAAATCTTTCATTTTGCACCAATTATCACGACGAAGCCTACGCCGACATCCGAAGAAGAAGAATACACGACCAAAAGACTGCATCGCTATTTATTAAGCTCATGTAGGGAGCAAGGATCTTTGACGCTTCAGTGATTGTGAAAATACGAAGTTTCCAGGCCAAGCAGCAGTGTTTTTGTTCAAGAAACTATTCTTGGCTGACTGTCTAAATAACGTAAACATTCATTTCATCTCTGAATTTGTTAAGCGCCACTATTTAATAGCAAAGCATCAATCGATGGAGTTGAGCAAACAATAATGTGCGTGAAGGACTTGCTGAAGATCCGACACAGCAACCATCTCGGAGAAGGATCGAACCCAAAACACTCTGCTTTGCAAAGCCAGCCTTCAAACCAATCAGCCATGATTATCAAATAAAAAATACTTACAGCAACTCTACCGTCACTAACCCTGCTCCCCGCTCATTGCTCTCCATCCCTCTCCTTAACATTCTGTGAGGCGAAAGTTAGTAGTAGGCTACTAAAGGTTTCGAAGGTTATTGCCAGGCTTCCATATTTAGGCTACTTCTGAAGTTAAAGGATGTCATCAAGTTTCAGTTGTAGTGAGTAATAGGCCTACAGTCGGTCGTTTATTATCCCATTTAATAAATCGTATTTTTCAGTGGTTCAGACACAAATATATTATGCAGTACAATCACAGTGTTTCTTGTAACTGCAAACATTGTAGGAAAGGTTACCAACTGCGATCAAAATCATCAAGTGCGTTTAGGAAAGGTAATGAATTTCGCTAAATTGAACAAGAACTGCAGTATACATGTAACTATCCCAAAAGTGTTCAATGCCAAACTTTATTCGACTTAACCGATCAACATATTTATTAAATGTCCGATTAACATATAAATTTTATTAAAAGGTCTATACTACGTTAAGGTCTAAGCCTTCCCTAGGTTACATATCCAAAGCTTTCTAATCCATAAATCAATACAATACAATACAACTGATCTTTGATATCGCCCTTCTTCCTAAGGTTGCCCCAAGCTCAGAAGTGCCACACGCCTCGGCGACGCAGAAGCAATTATATTGCAGAGCAATAATTGCGAGTGAAGGGCTTGCTCAAGGTCCCTACGCGGACGGTTTGAGGTGGATTCGAACCTGCAACCCTCCGGCTGCAATGCACCGAACATACCCCTACACCACCGCGCCTCACGATACTAAGCGTGGTCTTCGGGTAGTTTACAATGGCGGTTTGCGAACAGTCTAGAGCTATATAATTTATCACTTGTCCAATGTAGGCCTTTACACCACCCCAGACGACTTTCCACCGGCACGTGTGAAACTTAACCCCAACGTACGGCAGAGCTGCTATGTCAAATACCGCATTTTTGTAAACAACTCCTCGAATTGTTATTGTCAACGATACTGCCAGCTAAAGTAGGCCTAAAACAACAATTACTTGCAGATAAATATTGCTAGATACTTTTATAGCTGGGAACCCCTCAAGAGGAACCACAGACGCGCTAAATGCATCTTTACATCACCACGCGTAACAATCAGCACAACCTGGTAGTAGCAGTGCCCATCGATGTTCGCTAAACGTCAATACAATGGAAACCACCACAGTACATAAATAGGCCTACAAGTTATTGTGTAATTATAATTACATATTACAAGTGTTTCAGTATGTATGGACATGGCGCTATATAAATTTCACTCACATTACAATTACAGAGATTCGTGTAGGCCTATTCCAAATGAACTAACCAAGTAACTTACAAAGTAGCCTACATTATATATATAGGCCTAATTTTATATATATGCTGTATAAATAAAAATTCCCAAAAGATGAATAAGCACTTTGAATATGTCGGTAGGAGCTGCAGTAGGCTAGTATATAGAATAGGCCTATGCTCATAAGCGTACGTAGGCCTATAATGTTTATAGGCGTACGACCTCTATAATTCATGTCGTCACCACAGCAAAATTAATGTTGTCCAGTGTTAACGGATGACAATCTGAGGTAGGCCCTACTTTCTGTAAGGAAAAATAAACAAAATGTTTGTTACACGCATAACTAATTGAATCTGCATTCTAGATTACAAGGCGAATTGCTGCTGCATGCAGTTCTAATATTTTAATCTCATATTTTAATCTCGTTCAATTTCTTGTCTTCTATTCACTTCTTCAATTCTATTCTAACAAAATCGTTTCTTTTCCTGACCTCCCTGTCTTCTTCTGTATTTAACCCGACAACATGGAACGGTCTCCCTCTGGCAATGCGCCACTTCCCGAGCTCTGTTTCCTCATCAGTTCCATTTGCTGCTTGAGACTACTTTATCCTTCCGCTTGGCCTGGGTCAGGAGCGCCTCTGAGTATGGGGTCTTAAAGGAGCGCTGTATAAATTCTCATTGATTGACTGTGTTTTTTTCGTCTCCTTTTGTCTTGTAAGACTTTACCATATAATCACCAGAGAATAACTGGATACTTGAGTGAGTGTGCTGCTGATGACTTCCTGGCCCAGTGTGACCTTGATCCTGTAACTCTCGTCATAGTCCCAGGGCCGGCCTTAGGCACAGGCAAAGCAGGCAGTTGCCTAGGGCGCCAACGTCTAGGGAGCGCCATTTTCACAAAAAAAGTGTTCTAACAGTTTTATGTTTCTCACTTTTTTTAGCCATTTTTCAATTACAATGATTATTTTCGTTTGAATTCAAAACTTTCGATTATGGAACACATAAAATAATTATTGATTTCATTGCACATTTTCTATTAATTCAATTTCAATACCGCACAAATTTTATTTTCACCATTGAAATTCAATTATTTCACGACAGTCTGTAGGCCTACTCTGTCTCTGTAATAGACCTGATGCTGACATAGTGAAACAGTAGACCTACGACTGAAAATGACAACAGTTGAAGAAAATATTGTGAAGTAGCCTACTTTTAATCTATGTAGACCAATCATTATTAAATAAATTTTGTTGACTGCCGAGGAGACATCGCAGTTGCATAGCCTAAATTAGTTAAGTGAATTATCTGTAAAAATATATACATTTACATTTTAATAACAGTTTTCTTAAATATATCTAAATCAATTAATTTATATTTTTGATCTTATGAAATTAAAATGTTAATTATAAAAATTAATAAATTATGCAAAACCCTATGAACAGTCAGAAGTTTTTGGCTTCTCAAAATTGTAAAAAAAACAAGAAACAAAGTTAGTATCAAGAAGCATAGGGCTTGCCAACTATTTCAACAAGACTGAAACTACTAGGCTATAGCTATTAGTGTTAGTATACCCAGTCATCTGGTATACTAGCCCTAATTCGTTTGTAATATACTAATATCGTGGCATTTGCTTAAATTGCCTTAATCTTAAATGTGTTTTGATAAACTGAAACCTGATGGTGAAAAACTAGAAGCAGAAAAAGATTTCTGATTACTTCAACAAATAATGTTTTACATAAATATTTTTTCGTTTTTCGGTAATTCGAATTTTTGAGTAATTTGAAGTGTTTTTGCATTTTACCATTCTCCCAGAAGTCAAATAAAAATTATAAAAATAAATATAAATAAATAACTCAGTCGAGCGTAATCCTCTGGCTGGTTCATTATTGGGTTGTGACGTTGGGTGGACCGTGGAGTGGGGATCAGAGGGCGCCAAATGTATGCTTGCCTGGGGCGCCATTTGGGCTAGGGCCGGCCCTGCATAGTCCACTCCTTCCGGATGTCTTTCAAACCTCAGCCCATCTAAATAAAAAAAATAGCGTTAAATTACCTGAAGTGTTGCTATTGTGAACAAGGACCTGTGAACAAGTTGTTTTGATGAAAGAGGTACAGGATTTCTTTGGTTATATGTCTTGGGACACTGGATTTGAGTCAATGCGTAGGACGACCTTTGAACCTTTGGTAAAAGTTTAATTAATTGCCGGGGTCAGATTTAAATCAACGATATCTTTTCTTCAAATTCTAAATGACAACTGTGCTCAGCTGCAGTCCTAAAATAAAAAATGCATATAAGCGCAACCGATAAGTACATGTATAATAATAAGTGCATTTGACTCATGCAGCTGTAGACCGTCTGAACAAACGTCGTACTTATGATGACACGACACCAAGCGCCCTTTTGAGACCGTCTGAAGGGCCCTTTATAAATGTAAAAAAATTTAGACCACTGCACAGTGATATCAAATTTTACATTTGTCTGAATGTACGATAAATGCTGCTACATTAGAAATTGAAGAAAAAATTGATTCGAATTATGTCATATTGACATAAGATTTGTCTAAAAAGACACTTGGGCGCTTCACTTTCTTAATCTACAGCTCAAACTCTGCGCTAATCTACGTCAGAATAGACGCCAACTTCAACAAGCCACTTTCAGCTGAACTCAGTAAATGTAGTAACCTACCTTGGTTAGCATAATTGTAATGTCTATGCTGTCCTCCAGGGCATAAGAGGCAAGTGGAGAATCCCTCTTCCAATGCCCTTCAATGTTCCGTGGCTCTCATCTTGAGTTCCACAGTGATACCTTTCAGAGTTTGGGGACCCAGGGTCAATAAAGAAGGGCCATGTGCTGACTCTGGTCTATGGCTGCCTCAGCTGAGTCCTATCTCCTCAAAAACCTTTAATAAGAAACTGTCGTGTCGAATTAATCCTCCCTTGTTACAGTAATTGAAGAATATGTCCGCCCCACAAATCCACATGTTTTATTAAGTTAACATCAGGTGCCTTGTGTTACCCCGACCAGAGTTCACTAAAATTGCTAATTTAGAATATTACCATGCAGGGCACAGGTGGTACCCGTCTCTTCTCGGCCATAATTAACTACCCTGCTCATGTAATAATAATAATAATAATAATAATAATAATAATAATAATAATAATAATAATAATAATAATAATAAGATTTCCCGTCCTCTTAATGAAGCTGATTTTAGACAAATCTCTATCACTTCCATCCTCTCACGCATCTTGGAGAAAATGGTTGTTCGTAGGTACTTTTACCCTTTTATCACTCAACCATGCTCTAACAGGATTTTTACGGACCAATTCGCTTTCCGCCCTTCCGGATCCACATCTGCTGCACTGATTTCCATAACCCATGAACTTCAATCGATGCTCGAATCTGAGCCCTATGTTAGGCTCCTGTCCCTTGATTTTAGTAAGGCTTTCGATACAGTTAGACACAAACATCTAGCTGATCAACTAGCAGCTCAACCCATTCCGGACTTTTTGTACAACTGGATACTTGCTCTCTTGCACGAGCGTCAGCACTGTACTAAATTTGGGGGTGAAATCTCTCCCCTCTGTACCATTAATGCCAGCATAGTCCAAGGCTCTGGCCTTGGACCTACTGACTTTGTCATTGCTATTTGTAGCCTTAAACCTAAATGCAGTGGAAACCGTCTTCCTAAATATGCCGACGATAGCTACTTGCTGATTCCTGCTTCCTGCATTGACAGCACTCTTTCTGAACTTGATCATATCTCTCAGTGGGCATCCATTATCAATCTTAAATTAAACCATGCTAAGACCAGAGAAATGGTCATTAGACGACCGAGGTCCAAAGCTATTGCCCTCCCTTCCCCCATCCCTGGCATCGAGCGGGTCCAGGAGATGGTTATTTTGGGTGTCACTATCTCTGATCGGATTGGCTTTGGGGCACATATTGACAAAATATGCTGCAAAGCCCGACAATCCATGTTCGCGCTACGTGTTTTGGTCGCCCACGGTCTCCACGGTCAACGTCTCTTTGACGTTGTTAGAGCTACTACCCTCGCACGGCTACTTTATGCCTCCCCTGTTTGGTGGGGATTTGCCACTGTAGGGGAGCGTAAACGACTTAACGGTATTCTGAGAAAATTGACCCGTTTAGGCTTCCTCCCTGCCGATTTTCCTAGTTTCGACAAACACTGTGCTAGAGCCGATTCTACTCTTTTTCGTTCAATTCTCTCAAATCCTTGTCACGTCCTTCACGACCTCCTCCCTCCCCGTAAGGTCACTCCATACAATACGCGGCCCAGACCACATGCTCTCACCCTACCTAGAATTGATGCCTTTGCAAAAAGAAGTTTTATTATGAGAATGTTATATGACTTTGCATAAATGTTTGTATTATTTATTTCTTCTGTAAGCTACTGTGCGTTTGCTGGTAGTCAATTAAAGAATATTCTTACTTACTTACTTACTTAATAATAATAATAATAATAATACTAATAATAATAATAATAATAATAATAATAATAATAATAATAATAATATTCTTTATTGAAACAATCCGGTTGACAAACCACAACCGTTTACAGTGTACAGTTATGCATTTGAAATGCGCTATCGGGCCCCAATGTACTACATGGACTATGACCCCACCCACCCACCGCCCCCCCCCCCCGGAAAAACCAGCAATATACTCTATTACGGCGTGTCGATTTCTTCAACTTTCAAATTCCAAAAATGAGTAGTGCTAAAAAGTTGTGACATGACTTAGTAAGTCAAAAGATATTTTGGTAAAGTTAATATTATTTAGTTCTGCTTGGTAAATAACTAAATGAAATATTTACTTTTTTAACGTTTTTTGTGAATTTCCAATAATTCTTAACTTGTCTGATTTTTTGTGAAAAATATTTAGTAAAATTGCATAAAAAATCAATAGAAATGATTGCAGTTACTTGCAGTTATATTATATACTATAAATATTTTTATTATTTATTTATTAAACTGTATACCGGTATTACAATTGCGCACACACATATATAATTCACCAATGTAACAGTTGTGCAGTAGCTGTATTTGCTTCTTTCGGAGGTTGAAGGATTGTCATCAGTGTGGAAATAATTTGCCCGTCAGTGCTACTACTGCTACCATCCTAACCAGTGGGAATTGACCCACAATGGCTTCTCAAAAGATAAGAAGACTGAGGACATTCACACACATGAACAACCTAATTGAAAGTGGCAGAGAGTTGTTGCCCTCTAAACTGCCAACTCGGCGAGACGTTACGAGATATGGGATACTGCTAAGAAAACAAAGTGGCGAGGATGTCAGAAACTACCCATCTTGCAAAGGGCATTTGCTCCAAAGTGCTTGAAAAGTTGGAACTAGCAAACAGCTCTTTTGTAAGTTCAAAAATCAGAATCTTAAAGAAGATCCAAGAGAGCTGAGAGCAGGCCAAAGACATATCTCTTAGGAAAGCTCAATGTCAAAGAGGCTTTCACTTCAAAACTTGACAAGCTTTTTGATATCCTCAATTGCAAGTGCAAAATATTTCTTTGCTCTGAATTAGGCTGCCCTGCAGATATCTGATTGCATCAACTGTGCATGCGTGCCTTAGGAGGTGAAGATCCCTATGACGGAATTTGATTTCATTACAGGTCAGAGAGAAAAGACTAGTTCTATTGGACCGCATCAGATTGGCTTCTAGATCTGCCTGAGCACAACAGACAGATCAAAAAGGCGGACGGGGTAAGAAGACGAGAGAACAGGGCTTGCTGAATATAAGCAGAGAATTAAGCAGGATGCTTAAATGCCATCAAATGAAATAATTTTTTCTGATGATGAAAATGAAGAAAAAATAGCTGATGCCCAAGACGGAATGATGGTTGCTATGAATTGGAATTAGGAAAACCCAAGTATGCCTTCCACTTCTAATCAAAAGACAGAGTACAACACATTAGAAATGCATAATGCTGCTATGCAGAGCATCAGATATGGTGTTGGCCTGTGTGCCACAGCTGCCATCACCACTGTCGCCTTTATGGATGCTGGCTTGATCACTGAAGAAGACAAGAGACTTGTAGTTGATCACAATGAGGGCTCAACGAAAATAATTATTAATTCCGTGGTTCCTGAATTTGACGATCTTTGTCAGAAGGGTGAAATTGATTACATCTTTTTGACGACCGTGTAGATACAACTAAAGTCATACCATTAGCCGTTATCTGCATCCTGATCTCGCTTTCTCTGCTATTCAGATCGACTTGATCTAGTTGTTCCTAGGACTAGGAGTGCTCTGACCCAACATCTGACCTTAATAAATAAATAAATAAATCTGGCGTTTGCTGTGGTTGGTCCCTCCATTTGATCTGACCCGAATCAGTCTCTCTCTCTCTCTCTCTCTCTCTCTCTCTCTCTCTCTCTCTCTCTCTCTCTCTCTCTCTCTCTCTCTCTCTCTCTCTCTCTCTCTCTCTCTCTCTCTCTCTCTCTCTATAAAGGCGTTTCTTTTCCCCGGGGTTTCCGTTTCTGAATAGCTAATTATTCTGCGAGAGTCTCTCTATAAATTATTTGATACGATGCGATTATAGCATGTTGGGCGTAACAATACCGTAGGATGTCTTTGTCGCTCTTAGATTATATGCATATGACGTTTCATTAGTGTTAATAATCTCATTTTTAATAGCTCATTCTTTGCGATTAAAACTGTACTTTTTGGCCGTGCTGGAGTCGGGAGCGCCTCTGAGTAGTCCTCTGGAAGGGTCGATATATAAATTTATGAATGAATGAATGATTAATATTGCTATTAATTTCCGCTGTAATATTTACAGCTCGTACGTGTCTAATTCAGAGGTTAGAAGAGCGTTATAGGCATGTTATACAATTTTGTAATGAATGTGCCGATTGAGATTAAGCCAATGAATTAATTGATTTAGAAACTTTTGACATAGAAAGAGGCTGTCAGACGTTATAAAAATCGTGACGGTAAGTCAATAAAATGTAAATCTTTGACAATTTCTTAGCGCCCACAAAAGCGATGTCACGGAGACCAGCTTAATCACCGGCGCTAAGTCAAAATAAATCGTGACGGAAAAGTAGTAGGCCTATTCAGGCAATGAAGTTCGCTAAATTGCACAGGAAATGCAGTTCGTTTAACATAAACGTGTTCAATACAAAACTTTACTTGACTCAACTAAGTAACATATTTATTCAAAAGTCTATGCTACGTTAAAGTATTAACCGTTCCTGTTGAATACGTTTCAATCCCTAATCGATAATAAGCAACATCTTAGTCCTCGAATTGTAATTAATTATCGATAATTATACAGCAGGTTAAGGTGCAACACCAATACCCAATGTGTGTTAGTTATCCTGTAACTAATGATAGTTATCTGTCATAGCGGAGAAACCTGTTAAAGAGGTACCTAGAAAGCGCTATTAAAATGTCTCCTTTCATCACATCTGGCAACAGGGTCTGCTATGTGCACTAGCAGCTTCGATCGACGTTCGTTAGATGGCAACACAATAGCAGTCGGCACGTTAGGCCTATGCATTCTATTTGTTGTTAGTCTCTCTACACATGCCCCGCTACATATTGTACGGCTTCCTGAATGCAAATGCTCGAATTAGCAATGCAATAATGAGTCTGAACATCATCAATAAAACATGATATGATCTGAATAACTGAGTGTCTGGGCCCCCCACTAAAATGAGTATGTACTCACCACTCTCTGTGGAACAGTCTCCAAATGTGAAAATAATTACTACGACTATTATAAAATTGCGTCGATAATTATACAACGCTCTCATTTTCCTCCAATTACCAAGACGAAGCCTTGTAGTATGACATCCGAAGAAGAATACACGACCAAAACGCGGCGTTGCTATCTATTAAGCTGATATTATAAGGAGCTAGGCAGTCGTATGCTTCAGTAACCGTGACAATACGGAGTCACCAGACCAAGCAGGAGCGCTTTTGTCTACGAAACTATTCTTGACTGACTGTCTAAAAAGTGCAACCATTCAACTCATTTCTGAATTTATTAAGAGTCATTGTTTAATAACAAAGCATCAATCGATGGTGCTGAGCAAACAATTGTTCATGAAGGACTTGCTGAAGGTCCCTACAAAGCAACCATCTCAAAGGAGGATCTAATACACACACGCACACACACACACATACACACACAAACACACAAATACACATCCATACACATACGCACGCGCACACACACACATACATAAACACATACACACATACACAAACATGCACACACCCACACACACGCAAACACACACACATACATACACACACACACGCACACACACATACATACACACACATACATACATGTACATGCATGCACGCGCGCACACATACACTGCGTTGCAAACCAATCGGCCATGAAATGGCCTACTTATAGCAACTCTACCGTCACTTACCCTGCTCCCCGCTCATTACTTTCCATCCCTCTCCTTAGCACCCTGCTTCGCAATTCAGTACTATGCTACTAATGGTTGTGAAGGTCATTGGCGGATTGCATAATAAATAATTATATACTTCTGAACTCTTCTAAAGGATATTATGAAATTTCAGTTGTACTGTTATAGTTAGGGCTGATAACCGTCCCGGATTCGCCTGGACAGTCCCGGAATCGGTCTTGTGTGTCCCGTGTCTCTGATTGATCCCAATTGTCTCGAAATTTGGTGAAGATATCCACTTCATCAAATGTTGCTCTACTTTTCGCACGCTAAACTGGAGCAGCCGGTCGTAAATAAGTTGTATGTTGTTGCCGTGTGTAGCCTGAATCTAATTATAGATTTTAGAGAATTGCTTATTGTCAGTTGTCGAGGGTGTCAACGGAGCAGTCAAGATTGATGTTGAAAAGTCGTACGATGACTTTCTGCGGTCTGCGCTCTATCAGACCTTATCTTTTTGGCTCAACAGCGGAAGATGGCCAACGGTGGGTTGAAGTCTTCAAAACTTTACTCAGTTACTTACCACTGTGTCCTACGACTTTGTAGGCAGTGATCTGGAACTGTTTAAAACGGCATCAACTCAGCAGAAGTGCCAGTTTAAGAGGATTTCTACTCTCCCGTCGCAGACCAAATAAATGACATCTGCAATCTGCATGCGTGTTTAATATTGTATATAAAAACTTCGCTCGTGCTGGGTCCATAAGCCTGGTTACCCTGGTAGGTTACTAGAATTTAATAAACGTTTTCGTCTTGAATTTTATTCTAATTTTAAACATAGGCCACTCGTCTTTTGATGATTTTACTGCAATTATTAACGACCGTTTTTAGTAAACGATAAATCCTACATTAGGCCGATGCAACATTCCTTACATACAATGTCATGGTAAACTGGTAATGACATATCGAGTGATTGCGCTCGTGAATAAGCTAGTGCCCTGCGCCTGGCTTTCGAGTGGCGCTTTAGAAGTTTGGAGATTACGATTACGATTACGTCCCGGAATGGCAAAATCAAAAGTTGGCAGCCTATGTATAGTACAGTAGATCGTTAATCATCATATTTAATTACTCATACTTTGAAGTGGTTCAGATGAAAACAAATATATCACACAGTACAACTACAGCGACTCTGGTAAGTATACTCACACTAGAGAAGAAGGCTTCTAGCTGCGATTGAAAAAACGTTACAGATGCTTTGCTAAGGTAATGAAATTTGCAAAATTGCATAGGAAATGCAGAAATGCAGTTCCATAATCCTAAACGTGTTCAGTACAAAACTCTATTCGACTTAACCGAGTAGCATATTTATTAAAAGATCTATACTATGTTAAAGTCTTATGCCCTCCATACCGAATACACCTTAATCCCTAATCGATGCTAAGCGACTCCTTAAGCTTCGAATTGTTACTGTCGAAGATACTGCAAGCTAAGGTAGATCTAATACAACAATTACCTGCTGGCCAATAATGTTAGATACCTTTTATAGCAGGAAACCTTCAAGAGGCGCTAAATAATGCATCGTTACATCAAATCACCACGAGTAACAGTCACCACAAGATGGCACTAGGAGTTCCCATCGATATTCGCCAGATGTCAAAACAATGGAAGCCACCACAGTTACATACTACAAGTGTTTTAGTAACTCTGTACATAGCGCTATATAAATCTTACACACATTGCAATTATAGAGTTTCCTGGATGCAGATGCCCAAATAAACAAGGTAATTGGCTTATACAATGTACGTAATATATCATGAAAAATTCAAAATTCCCGCAAGATGAATAAGCACTTTGAATATGTCAACGTGGGCTGCAGTAGCATATTGTTCCTAATCGTACGACTTCAATTCATGTAGTCACCCGGAAAAATTAATGTTATCCAGTGTTAACGGATGACAATTTGAGGCATTTTCTGTAATTCAAATAGAAACAAAACGTTTGTCACACGCAAAGCCATTGAAACTGCATTCTAGATTACAAGAGGAATTGACTACAAATAACTGAATTATTACATCCTGAACCGAAACACTCAGCTGCGATACTTCTACAGAAAAGTTCAACCGTCGAAACCCTAGATTTACTATAGAGAGACAACCAAAAGCCATTCTACGCATCTCATTAACTATGAGCGTCACTACAAAACACTTCTTAAGCCGAGGAGGTGAGGTATAGACTTACCATATTATCTCTGGATGAGAAAAATACATTCGGATATTGATATCCTGTTCCAAAAGGTTGTCCAGCTCTTCCCACTAAACTCCAGCCCTTCAATTAAACAAAATTATATAATTTTAGCAACAAATATGTTTTCAAGAAATGACATTATTTCTTAAACGCAATACCGGTGCTTAATAACTCCGGTTGCACCTTCAGTAATCTACTGGCGTCCATAGTGTCTCAATCATAATACACAAGGAATCAATTCATGATAGCTTCAAATAAACTTAGTAGATAATCGTAATCGTCAGATTTACATACACCGAAGACAAGACATCCTATATAAGACACCGAAGCACTACAGGAACCAAACTTTATAATGCTTCGTAATGCTTCGATAATGCACGGTACTGAGGCGCCCAGAATTAAAATATAGCAGGACTGAGCCAAGATTCTTGCATTAACGATACTCAAATGGCCAGAAATAATTCAGAGGTAATCCTTTGGGTTGAAGACAGCCTAGAGAATTGAGACGACTGGTTCATGTTGTAGAAACAGCAAAGCTCCAACTCTCGACCAGACACCCACCTTAGCGACTACTCTGACCCCTCTAATCCTCTGGAAGTTGAACTCGGACCTCCTTACTACTCTTCGGACAAGCCCAGAATGACTAGACGGCTGGCGCTCGTGAATAAGCTGGTGCCATGCGCTTGGTTTTCGAGTGGCGCTTTAGAAGTTTGGAGATTACGATTACGATAACGAAGACAGGAGTAGGCCTACAACCCAGCAGCTGATGAATCCTCATTAACAGTTTGTCTAGTAAGAATTGTTCATTTAGTATTTGCACAAAGAAATAAACTGTCGCCTTCCGGGTAAAATATTACTTACTGGTTGCAGATTCTGGGTGTGTGGTGCTACTGGCGAACCGGTATAAATATTCTGCCGAGGCAAATAGTATCGCTCTTCCGGAATCCTCCGCAACTCGGTTTGTGCTGGCATCGAATCACCTCTGGCAAAGACTGATTCCTCTGGAGGCCCTGCAGTCGTCGGTTCTCCACTGGGAAAGAACGTTCCAGGAGAACGGTTCCTCAGACAAAAGTACAGAAGAAGCGCTATCATGGCTAAGCCCAGGGCTCCTAAGACGACACCTAGAACCACCGCTGCCGTTTGCATTGTCGTTGCGTTGGGCGTATCTGTACTTGGAGTTTGAGTACTTTCACTTGGAGTTGACGTACTTTTGCTTGGATTTGGCGTACTTTCACTTGGAATCGGCGCATTTGTAGTTGAAGTTGGCGTACTTGTACTTGGAGTTGGCGTACTTGTACTTGAAGTTGGCGTACTTGTACTTGGAGTTGGCGATCTTGCAGTTGAGGATGGCGTACTTTCTGTCGCTGTAGATGTACTAACGGTTTGAGTAGGCATCGATGGTTTAAAGGTGGTTGTGGCAGAGACTGGCGAAGTATTTGTAGCTGACGTTTGCGCAGCTGTTGCTGTTGACTGTGGACAGATTCCGTTAGTACTCTGGCACTGCCCAAAGTTGTTGCAAACCTTCATAAAACCAATCGTATTATATGAATTCCAAATACAATGTTGGCCAAAAGAAAGCTCCTGGTTTCATCAAAATAACATACGCTTTATTTTCACACGAAATTTCTAAGTTTTAGCCGATGAATACGATTTACAATGCTGCATTTAGAGCTCAACTAATCTGTGTTTTGTAATTGATCCACAAGCAATTACACATAAGCATTAAGGATCTATTAGACACCAAAGCACAAAGACCAGCATGTAATCCCCCGGCATGAAAGCCCAAACCTAAAAGTATCTCCAAGCGGACAAGAACGATGAGCTTCACGGGTTTCCCATTCACCTTTAGTACACTCTCATCGTTAAAGTGCTAAGATAGACTGCAGTTAGTTAATATACGGAAAAGAGTCAGACCTGCACGCAGATCGTTGCCCTTACTGTATGTGCAGGAGTGCATGGGTGAGGGTCTGGAACCCTGTGAGCAGATCTGACTTCTGAAGCATAGACAATCTCCACTACCTGGGCCATGGATGTATATCTGGGTGTCATCTTCATACTGATGAACCTAACACTCAGAGAAGATACTGGCCTAAACCTGCGGTGTAGAACATATACAGAAGGGACCCTAAGATGTCCATTTATTTAGTGCATGTTCCAATAATTTGACCATTGTTGCTCGATACTTGTTGGCCTCCCCTGTGGGGTCCTGGGACGACTTGATCGAGTCCTGCGCTCGGCTGATCGGGCGGCTAAATTCACTTCTGTCTCTGCATACATGTGTGATGTCTTGCATTGACTGTTACTGTATCTAAGCGGATTTCATATCGCATTGCTGCTATGGTTTCTCGCTGTGTTCTTGGCTGTGCTCCATCTTACTTGCGCGATCTTGGCCGCCCAGACTGAGTATCTGACGTAGTGGCGCGTCCGGTGCTTCGATTTGCGCCGAGGGTGAACGTTTAGTTCCATGGGCGCGCTTGGCCACCAGACAACGCCGTGCTTTCTCAGTTGTGGGCCCTTCCATCTGGAATGATCTCCCGCCAGAGCTGCGTTCATTACTCCTGATCAACACAACTGGGTTGAATAAGTCACTCAAGTTTTTTTCTGTAGTCGTGGCTGGGATGGGAGCGCTCCTGAGTACGTTTCTTGAGGAGCGCTATTTAAATTCTCATAACGAATGAATGAATGACTGAATGAATGAATGAATGAATGAATGAATATACTCATCTGTGTAGAATGATTTTCGAACATTCTTCTTACGCCTTTCATCAGTTCCGCTAAACCCGATGCAGCATTTTTTTATACGTGACCTTATCTGACCTTATTTGTTGCTGTCTTATTTTGAGACAGAGCATAAACTTACTTCATTTGACTGGCAGCTGCTGGCACATGGAATCGTGTTGAGGCTGCTAACGTTCTTGCATTGTTGATTGACACACATCTGGCAATATCAGCATAATATATTCAGCTGTTATAGTAGATTAATTAAGCCGACACACTATTTGAAATTATAACGTCTTTCGATGCTGGTTTAAGGCATTGGTAGGCCTATTGATCATAGCTGTTTTAACTTAAGATAACTATGTTCCTGCCCTGCCTGAGAGAGACAACCGGCGAATTTGCAGCCGTAACTTCTTTGTAGCAGAGTCAATTAATTATTGCTCAAAATTGTAGAAAAGAGTAATAATTCTTTCTCTCACAGCAAAAACTGGTGTATTTTTTGTGGCTACAGGATTTCTACTTGGCGTAACAGAAAGATTACTCAAAGGATATCTTCTGAATTATGATTATATAGGAACTAAAAAGCAAAAAACTGCAACGTTGAGCGATATCTATTTTCCACCATTCCATTTAAGGCATTTGAAACGGAATCGACGGAAATTCTCGTTGACACTAATTGCCAGGTTGCAACTAAGAAGAGATTTCTTTCTAAAAATAGACAAAGAAAGCACCTGCCTTTCCCGTGCCACAACTGGCTCCACTGGGAACATAGCCAGGGTCCTGGGTGTCCCGTCCAAAGTCGAACATAACACTATGGCAGGTTTCACCATCACGTGTCACATTGGACAAAGTGTAGTACGCCCGATAATATGAAAGGCTCCTGCTGAAATCTTGGCATTGCAATGTTCCGCACAGCAAATCACTGAAACACGAAGATTTTATACTGGCTTCAATTTCTAATTATGCAGCACTACTTGCAGTTCTAAAATGTGTACCTGGCTAATTTTAAAAGAACCTCACAAGGGCACTTAGCATGACAATCTAACGGATCTGAAAAGATGCGACTTAAAGTGGCTAAACATTTCTCAAGCTGTCTGTGACATAATAGGTTTAACACTATAACGACGAGAGTGTAGCCTACTGTAACCTAGGAATTCTGGAAAAGAAGAAGCTTCAATTTGGAGTTGAAAGCCTGTTTGTGATAGATAGGGGAGCCTGAGGCAGATGATGGTGCATGGGTGAGCTGCGGTTTTCGTGAAAGAACCCTCGCAGCATTGGCAGCGGCCGTGAATTAAAAGGGGACTCTGCTTTACGATTTTAAATCAGACGGTACGATGTCTGGAGATGTCGCGGGAAGAGGCCGAGGATAGAGACGAGTGGAGAAGTTGCGTTAGGCAGACCTACACAGGAAAGACGATTGATTCATTCTGCAGTCAAACTGGATCTCTAATGCACATATAGTTCGAAGTTTCTTAGTGACGATTCATTAATAGAACGTGTGATATCGTTAAAGTAGTGGTTTCGATGAGATATCGTTGATGATAAAAAAATAAATGCATATGAAATAAACATCCAATTATATCGAAGAACAGACACTTGCATAGCCCTACCAACTCCGAGGAAACCGTATTGCATAATGCAGCTACAAAAGCGATGTACATCAATGAATAACGTTTAAACAACAGTTCCACTCATCTATGGTCAATACATCCAAGATCTTTGAATCGCAGAAGCTTTGCTTGTATACAAAAAGATGGCAGGTACCTGTCTGGGCATGGAACAAAGGTTTTGTCTGGGAGCCAGTTTATGCCACAGCTGCCATAGAACTCTCCAACGCTGGTTTAACTTGTAGCACGCGTCGAACGACGATACGAGCGTTCCTGGTCCCCAGAGCAGCTCACATTGTGATTGGTGGCTGCGACAAAGTCCGTTGTAACAATACGCTGCAACCTGTAAGAAAAGCAATTTGAGACGCCGTCAATTACGCGGGAACTTCACAATGCTCTTAACCGAACTCGTATTTCACTTACTGGTTGATGCTATCTAATTCAAGCATTCGACTAAAGGATATTATGTATGTATGTACATAGGTATGTATGTATGTATGTATGTATGTATGTATGTATGTATGTATGTATGTATGTATGTATGTATGTATGTATGTATGTGTGTATGTATGTGTGTATGTGTGTAGCCTATGTATGTATGACATGTGTGCATGCATGTATGTATTTATATAGCTGGACTTTTGAAACCTTCAAAAGTGCTGAAACTCTCTAAAGAATCGGAACTAGTACTTTATCATTATTATTATTATACTGTAATTTTGTATAGAGCCCCTTCGATACTGTCTACTCAGGAGCGCTCCCAGCCCAACCTCGGTCGAACAACAAAGTCTTCAGGTCAGAGCAGAACAGGGCAGAGTGAGTTAATGTTGTCAGACGAAGTGTCGTCGGAAGCCCATTCCAGGTACATGTAGTAGGGCCAGAAATACAGAATGCCCGGCGCTGTCTAATAGCAGTCCGTGACCGGGGGACAAGGAGCTTCGCCTGAGCAGGTAAGCGAAGAGAGCAGCGGCACTGAACCCCTGTGGTGGTGCGGCAAATTTTCCGCAGGTAAAGAGGGCCAGGCCTGCAAGACAACGCCTTCAGAAACCCGGTAAGTAATGCGCATGTAGGGGAGCCAGTGGAGGACATCTCTCGCATGTACTCCGAAACCCGGCCGAACTTTGGAATGCGGCGCACTAGGCTGGTAGCAGTGCGCAGGACCCTGTTCATGGGCAAAACCCGGCAGGCCGGAAACTCATCGTATATGGTGCAACAGTAATGTAATCAAGGCGGGAAACGACAAAAGCGTGTACAAGCGATGAGGCAGCTTCAGGAGAGAGGGAGCCGGATATGACCCTGAGTTGACGGAGCTGGTAATAACAACTGCGTCAGCGGAGGTTGATATGTGGCGCAAATGTAAACTCTTCGTCCAAGGTGACTCCCAAGTCCCGGGCTGAGGATAAAAAAGTGATTCCGTACTCCATTTACTGTACAGTTGGCTCCATCTGGAAGATGAGTGTCATTCAAGCACAGAGGGTTGATACCGTCGCAAAACTCTTCCAAATCACAGTTGGCATCTGCCTTCGCACGACATGAGGTGCCACAAGACAGTATCTAAGTTCAACAGCAAAACATAGATACACTTAGATCAACTCAAGCTGCACTGGGTTGTCTGAAGGAGCATTGGCATCAAAACTCCCCAACACACTGTAAGCAGTGTCTTTTCGTTGTCTTAACCCTCGGGCTACCAAGGGGGGGGGTTGTAACCACCCCCCTAGGTTTTTTTCATCTCAAACTTTTTCCGTATGGAATAAAAATTTGACCTTTTAAGTAGCTGTAGGGGGTTCATTTACACACGTTTTGAGGTAAAATGTATGATGATATCTCACACCGTTCAAAAGTTATAAGCAATATACCCGAGGCACCAGGGGGTGGATACCACCCCCTAGATTTTCGACTATATCTTATCCGTCATTTAATATTAAGAGACACAAATTTTACCATTCTATAGAGGGAATGTGGGGCTACATTTCTATGGTCACTGAGTTGACCTGAGACAACCGGAAGTGCTCAAAATAAATAATAATACGCGTAAATAAATAATATATAAATAAATAAATAAATAATATATAAATAATAATACGCGTAAATAAATAATATATAAATAATAATACGCGTAATAATACGCGTAATGCGTAATGTGTGAAAAATGGCTGAATGGAAGCACTCCCCCCTTAGTTGTTTGTCTGTAGCATATTCATTTGTCTTCCTGGAAGAGAAACGAAGATACCATTCTTTAGAGGGAATGTAGGGCTTCATTTGCATACCTAGATCTTTGTCTTTTGAATACCGGAAGTGATCAAAATAAATAATAATACGCGTAATCTGTGTGAAAATGGCTGAATACAGCATTACAACGTAAACCGATATATGTGTGGATATATATGTATGGATGTACATTTATACTATATAAACATGTGTAGGGGTGATTTTGTGTATCTTTTATACATAGATTAGTTTCAAAACACACATAATCTTATATTTGTTTATCCATAAAAGTACAAAATGTACGCAATAATATAAAATATTGCTAATTAATGGGTTCCATTGTTAAAAGTGCTGTAATTTCGAGGTGCATTCACATAATGTACAACTAAATATACCATTCTGTACAGAAATGAATGCTGAATCCATTGCTATATTACAAGTTATGATATGTGAAACCAAACACGAAATCCAGGGGTGGTAACCACCCCCTTGGTAGCCAGTGTTACAAAAAAGCTTGGTAGCCCTAGGGTTAAGGGGTTAATTTAAGACTTTTCTTTTTCGCAGGGCTCTTCGATTTGTTCCAAATGGAGGGACCAACGCACTGGAATCGCCTCTGATTGGGTATTACTGAGAGAGGCGCTTTGTAAATCTGTAAATACAATACAATATTTTGTAGCACTTAAATCTGTACAGTTAGCCACTCTCGTCGTCTAACTCTCACATTATTACTTACCTACTTAAAACTTGAAAAACATTTCTAGGAACGAATAATGAATTAACAGTGAGAAAGTTTTGGGGGGGCTATATTCTAACCAAAATATTTTCTATCACCTAGGACAGGGAAGGCGAACTTATGGCAGGCGCTAAACAAAATTTGGGCATGAGGAATTTGGAGTGTCCCCCAAAATTTCAAACTTAGGAACACAGCACTATTGGGAATCCACTTTTTCTTATGTATGCATGTATGTATATTCGTTTATTTAATAAAAACAACAGGCAAAACGCTGTAGGTGAACAGTAACAGTTGACAGTATGGCTGCTTATGGATGGGTTAATTAGTACATATTTTTATATAACATTCTTGGGATAAACTTCATCGAGTCTTTATCGGGGAGGGTGAAATCGTCTGCCCGTTGTCAAAAGTTATATAATGTTCTCGCTGTTCTCTTTTTCTGGATTACTTCATTGTAGCACCATTCTAAAACCATCTTTGAAATAATGTCTTTTAATTCATTATTTGCTACGCTTTGTCAATTAAAGCCTACATAAGAAAAACAATTAGGCCTATATATACTGCAAAATTTGGAGGGGAACTCATCGGTATTTTTTACAATGTTCTCGCGGCATTTTGGCATTCTTCTTAAAAAAGGTTCGCCATTCCTGACCTAGGACAAAATATGGATATTGGTTTTCTTTCAACTGATAATTTGTGATTATGATAAATGCTCGGACTTTATCGTAAACATATGAATATGAGTGTGAGTATATAAAACCACCTGACACGTGTTGATGTTACAGCATCTACCGTAAGCACAGGTGGCCGGAGATATCAGTTGACATGTACTGTGATCGCAACATGCTTTGTTACACTCCTGCAACGACAGAACATTAACAGTGAGCTGGCATTGTATGAATTCCAAATTCCGGGACACGGGGTCAGTTAATCGTGGGACTTTCCGAATAGGCCTATTACCCGCTCATGCCTCTGCCAACTGCTATGCTTGGCAGAGACAATTGTACGCGAGTTATGGTGCGCATAGAATGGTCGACCCACGGTCGTTTAAGGCTATGTAGTCTGCTGAACATGCAGGATCGAACATGCAAGCGCTAGTTAAAAGTCCAGCTGATTTGTCGAATAGACCACCTAGTAACTGCGTAAGCAGTGCATGGCCATTGAATGAAGATTTTTAAAACCTGAACTGTCGAGTTTCCAGAGTCGCATTGTTCTCCAGTGTCAACGATTCCGTTTCCACAGAGGACGTTGTTTGGTTCTATTGTCTGCGGAACATTGTAGAGACAAATGTCCAGTCCGTGTTGAAATGAATACGCAAATTGGTCCAACGAACACTGCGACCACGTAAATGATGAAGACCCGGATCTGCAGAAATTGTAATTCAACATGTCACTCAGGAACATCATCGCTTTAAAAAAAATGCATTCATGCATGTGTATAATTATGTCACGCAGTAGCAGCGTTTTCAATAAGATTTATGTTTTACCGCGGCTATTGGGGATATTCAGAATAAAAGTTGGGAAGAATTTTTAAGAAAATGTTTATGAGGGCTCGGTGATGCGTGAACACCAGGCAAAAATGAGTTGGTAAGTAGGGGTAAAATGCCCATTATTGGTCACGAAGTTGATTTATGTTTTCCTTTACCTCATTAAGGGAGTCCATATTGTAGTGGCAACATCACTGGCGTGAATAGCAGTAGTTAGCGGGATCACTTCCCGTACCCTCCCAAATGTCCACTTAGCTTATCATTTGCGAGATGACGCGTTGGTAAAATGAGATATAGGACGTGATGGGCGCCTTGCATGGCTGCCGTATACAGTTAAATTCGGCTCCTGTAATAACTTGTGATCATCCGTTCATACTGATTTGTAATCATCCAGCGCTTGTGTCAGTTTGAAATTAACTAAATTATTATTATTATTATTATTATTATTATTATTATTATTATTATTATTATTATTATTATTATTATTATTATTATTATTATTATTATTATTATTATTATTATTATTTTGCCCGAGGTATCAAGTATCCCTCAGGTGGGATACTGCTGGAGAAGATTATTATTCTGGAATGGTGTTGTCAGCCGTTTTGTCCGAAAAGGTTCCCCGGAACGCGACGGCATTGAAGCGTTGGACGTTTATAGAGTCGTTGAAACAGAAAAGACGACTCCCTCGGGTCTCCGGTTGCTAGGGTCAGGTTACGCCCTATATTATTATTATTACTATGATTATTATTATTATTATTATTATTATTATTATTATTATTATTAAGTAGGTAATGATTGATAATAATACATCATACGTCAGCATTCATCAATCGATTGTACTTATTAAACTAGCTTCCCTCGGGTTTAGACTGAATGTAAAGCCACCTAACGAATGTCCTCTTACTCACCGGCTTAGCCTCCAACAAAGACCACATATTGAATGCCATGTTAATTACCGGCTTAGCCGGGTTCGCCTCCATTGTGTAAACTTTCTTGTCGCTCGTATCGAATGAACGCACTTCCCTGAAATTGCTTTCGTGTAGCTCTACCCAGGGCCGGCCTCATGAGGTACAGGCAAAGCAGGCCTGAGGCGCCAAAATCTCGGGAGCGCCATTTAAAAAAATGTGTTTTAACAGTTTTATGTTTTTCACTTTTTAGCAATTTTTTCAGTTACAATGATTATTTTCATTTGAATTCAAAACTTTCGTCTATGGAACAGTGCGATAATTAAACATCTATCATCTATGAATGGTAATGGGATGGAGTAGAAGGATGTCTGACTGAGAGAGACGTCTGCGGGGCCGACAGGGGTTTGGGTTAAAACTGAAAATGTGGGGTGTGAGTTGGGACACGTAACAATTCTCTGATGTATGAAGAGATTGTACTAACTCTGATTTCGAGGACATGACGCATATGCCTTTAGGGTCAGAGCACGTACACGGTGCTGCCATTTCATCGTCGTGTTGAAGGCCAAAGTTGTGACCCATTTCGTGATCCATAGTCGAACCAGCTGCATACGGCAAAGCATTAACATCCTACAGAGATAACAATCATCACAACTCTTATCCCTGAGGTCAGCCTACATTATAATTATCTAAGCTGTAATGCCTAACGTTTCTCAGGCGTTACCTAGAAGCAGCGTGCAGGGAACTAGCTTATTTACCTCGCTGCGTCAAATCGGAAGCAGAGTATTCGTAGATGAGTCATTTTCCGGTAACATGGTAAATTCAGAATTCAGCTGTCCCCGGTCATTTCTCGAAAAACTATACCTAGTCTGATTATGCTAAGTGTTGATATTAAAATGTATCTGATCAGTCAACAATTATTTCAGATATTTGAAAGTAACTTAAAGCAATAACGTAGTTTATTAAAATTTATTTTCAATTTAAAATGTTCCACTGCGATACTGTTCCTAGGCTCTAGTACTTATTGCTTTAGTCTACAATTTCGAAATGATTTGTATTGAGCCAAAAATTCACGTGTTTCTTATGTATTAATATATATTTGTGTATGTTTTAAAATACAACTTGGTGAACCGGATCTTCAGTATAATTAAAAGAAATTTGTTTAAACTTGTCCCCAGGATTATGTATACTCCGTTACCATGTAAAAATAATCTTGTATCTCAGAACCATTTAATTATGTGGCCGCGCAACTGGACTCATCTCTTCTGTGAAGATCTATGTAAGTTATTAATAGCTTCACAAACGATTTCCATGGTCCGACAAATTTTCTTATAAATTTTCATTCGTTTCGTACCAGAGGTGTTCTTTTATTATGCAGCCACTCCGTTAGGCCTACTGCATCTTTGCCATGATTATAAGTAAATCTAATTCCAATAATATTTGTAATATAACGCTTATAAGCAAAATAATGATTTTACCAACGATCGATGTGGACGCATTAGCGATAATATAGTATTTACCGTGCTGCAACACAAATTGTCTACTCCGTTACCTGTCCACTCCGTTAACATTTATTTGGTAACGCATGGGATAGCTATGTAACGGAGTGGAAAAACTTAGCTCGACACTCGAAAGATAGTAACGGAGTGGAATTATTATAGGCTAAATGGTGTGGTATTTTGATGCTGTAGGCAGATTTTTAAGACAATACCATAAACATTTTAGTGTTTTCTGTTTATTCGATCACTGGGAATGATTGGCTCAAGTGCTTTCTTTTCAGTTATTAGGACAATTTTTTTATTCAATTTGACATTAATTGCTTTTCTTTCCGTAACGTAGTGGACCTTTCTTAAATAAATAAAACTGTGATGGAATAAACTAATCATCTGTATTCTAATTTCGTTTACGTCTATTTTATAAATATTAATACTAAAAACATATTGGCATGTCAAGATACACAACAGAAGTTGTACACTGTATTACAAGATCACATATGTATGCAGTAACGGAGTGGATAAATATTTTAGTAGGGCTATCTTTTTCTACCCAAAACTTCCTACGTTTACATATTAGTGCAAAACGAAATATATATTTATGAAATAGACATATTCAAGATTTGTTCCAAAGAAAAAATGTCATTTAAAAGAAAAAATTTTACTTGTTGAATTAGTGAATTTGCCATGTAACCAGAAAATGACTCAGATAGCCTACTGTATGATGAACAAACTCCGGTTGTCAGAAGATCGAAAAGAGGAGAAGACAGAGGAACTGTTATGGTAGGTTGTTGCATTTAGGTTTAGAGAAATTGAAAGGCAGTGGATTGTATGGATAGGATGAACTCACATAGGGCCTACAGGATCAACTGAACTGAGCGCTCTTTGACAGATATAAAATTTGGCGTTCTATAAATTCCCACAATAGAACTGAAAAGTTATTCAAGAAATAAGTATGTACAGTATATTATACAGAATATTGAACAAATCTAAGGAAACGATTAGAGAGAATGTTAGTTGACTGAATCCCTCACAATGCACTAGGCTTACATGTTTCTTATGCAAGATTCGAAGGAAAAGAAGCAAAGGCAGACCAAGACTACGCTGGATAGATAAATGAAAACGTTACATTATTTGGACTAACACTAAGAGGAGCAGTGGACTTGGCAAATGACCGAGGACAACGAAGATCATTTATTCGTAACCATCGCCGCCAAATGGCTGGAGACAGGAACTGATTATGATGTGATGATGAAGGGTTTCTAACAGTATCATGCCTCTGAGTAGATTTCTTGAAGGGGCGCTATATAAATTTCCAGAATGAATTTCCAGAATGAAAATGTCTAACTACAAAACACAGTGATTAGGCTTAGCTTTCTCTGTTGGCTCACACAGTCTTAGAGTGAAGTGCGTGTTTAATTAAACAGTTGAACAATCTGTCTGACCATGTGAAGAACGTATCATCTCTGGAGACATTCAAATCACTACCGGTATCTCAAGACCTATTTTTAAACTATCACATGACTGTCAATGACTTTGAACTCATGTAGGCTATGCGTGACTCTTTTCTTCGGACTCGGCCTAGCTACAGCGCTATGTTATTATTATTATTACTATTATTATTATTGCTATGTTATTATTATTATTATTACTATTGCTATGTTATTACTATTACACTGGACAACACACAAAATGTATTTTAAATGAAAATAGCAAATCTTTACTAATTTTGAGGCCCTGAACACGAAAATGACAGTAAAATTTGTCGATTGGCTCTCGTTTAGGAGAGACAGAGATGGTTACGTATAAATGCCGTGAGCCTCATTTGATAACTCAACGTGAGCTAAAATTTAATGACCTAGTCAGGGACTGAAATTCGTTGAAGGGGTCAAGGGGAATTGCTGGACTCTCGGCTTCAGGGATGGAATCTGCTGGCACAAGGAACTAAAGCTGTTACTGTCATCTATCCAGTCAGTAGGCATTACTCTTATCTATAATGGTGATTTGAAACTTGTTCCACTTCTTTAGCTCCTTGTTGGATGCAGCTGGGGTAGACCAAGTAATATTCTTTCATTTGTGAGTGAGACAGTCGTGTAATAGATTCCAGCTACCCACTGGCCACGTCGCAAACATTTGTTGCCATGCCAAAGGAAAGTTCATCACGATCCACTTGTTGAACCCAGTAAGATTTCCTTGCCACCTCCTCACATCAAGGTTGGACTAGTGAAGAACTTTGTCAAGGCATTGAAGAAAAAACAGGAAGGGGTTCAAAAATCTTAAGAGACAGGCTTCCTCGCATAGGTGAAGCTAAGATAACGAGAAGGCATATTTGCTGGTCCACAGATAAGAGAACTGATGAATGACAGTCGCTTTGACGAACTACTGAATAATATTGAGTTAAATGGGTGGCAGTCTTTGAAGGACGTTAACTTTCTCGGCAATAACAAATCACCAAATTATATTCAGTTGGTTGAAAAGATAGTTCACGCATTGCATCTGATGGATGTTACTAAATATACGTTTATTTAATTCCCGTCTGGATTTTTCCCAGCAAATCTTCGTGATGTCGCCGATTAACATGACGAACGATTTCATCAGGACATTGCCACAATGGAAAAACGACTCCAGGGTGTGTGGAACACTAGTATGCTGTCTAATTACTGTTTGACATTGATCAGAGAGGCTTCTAACATTGAATACAAACGCAAATCAGCGGTTGTTCAGTTTTAAAATGTCCAAAAAATAAATGACAAGTACATTGTAAATGTATGCATTAAGTAAATTTCTGCATTTCTTTTAAAATCTGGCGAACCATTTTTCTCAAAAACCTTACCCGATACAAAAATTCTGAGAACACCACTGGATTCAGCGTGCCAAATTCCATATAAAACAGCTAAAAAAAATTCGGATACAAAAAAAATTTAAAATTTGTTGTCCAGTGTTATTATTGCAAAGAAACCGTTTGATAGAAATGAATTTTCATCGGTTGCAGATATAATTATTGTTACGTGGCGTGGAAGTAGAGAGGAGAATTGCGAAATTTATGGCAAGATTGAGATTACAATAAAATCACACACAAAACTACGACTATCTAAATCAGCTAAAAGTGACAGTCATTAGATATAGTTATGAATCTTAAATACTACTACTTATTAACATCGGCTGTCAAAAATTTATTATGAAACCCCTCCCACTGGAATTATACTTACGCTCACAAAGGCAGCTGACAGTTCATTCTTGCACATTTGGCCAGTGAAGGCCTTGCCGACGACACCGAGATTCCCGTGAGCATCGAAAGTTTTGTTCCTGGACAAAAACGGTAGGAAACAAATAAAACTCTATATTCTACATTGAATGTCGCGCAGTGAAATCCAAACTAAATAACTGCTTAGCACGCAGCAGCAACCGACAGCATTTTAATTATCGCTATATCAGTGGTGCCAGCTATCGCTAAGGAGTAGACATTTTCAGTGCAGGATTTACCTTTGTCTAAGAGAGCCACAGCTTAGGGCCTCACAATCCGGGGGGGCCTAAAAATTCAGAATATATTTGGGGGGCTTTTCAGAAATTGTATGCGAACTGCATATCACTATCGGGGGAGAAGGCATAGTTAAATAGTAACATCACTGAAATGAAGAGTAGAACATTGAGTAAGAAGCGGTATCTCTAAGATAAAAAAAAGAATTATAATAGGCTATGTATAAATATATATATTGGTGTGCACTGCGAGAGGCGCTATATAAATTGATAGATACAATACAATATATATATATATATATATTATGTAGAAGTAGAACCTTTCCAAAGTCACGAACGATAAGCGAGAAAGCAATATGAGGGAATGTCTAGGCACTCGGGGCTGAGGTGAGTGAGTAGGTTTCCTTGCCTTCCTCACAGACAATTGTGGGTGAGCAACTTGTCCAGGGTCGCAAAGCAGTGGCTTGAAGGACATTAAAACCTGCGACCCTCGGGTTACAAGGCACAGAACATACCGCTGCGCCACCGAGGAAAATCACAAGCCAGGCGACGGTGGGTGTGCAAGTTGAGAGAGATGAGGACTAAGTTTGGACGTGAACGACTTCAAGGAAGTTTAGGAACGATCTGAATTGGACAGCGAATTTCAAAGCCTTTGATCAGCAACCGAGTAAGCCCGAGAGCCCAGACTGTTCGCAAATTCTTTGAACTGAACCACTATAGATCTACGGTACTCCTAGAATCACACTCTGCGATATATTCTCATCTCTCACAACTTTCGTTAGTTCCCGAACTACATAACCCTTAAACCCTTGTAGCCTAAGACTTAAGTGAACATGCTCTCCAGATTAATGAATAACATACGTGATGAGAATTCCATTGTCATTGTAGTGCGAGGGATTGATACTGTTCGAGCGGTAGGCAGCCCATTGATATAAAGTTGAATTCGAGCTTGAAGGGTCGACAGTTATTTTGTCTTCCATATTCCAGACTTCGACTCCAACGAGAACGATGTAAATGCCGAGAGGTTGGTAGCCCTGAAATAAATCTCAACCTGAAAATCTTTTGCATGGACTCGTGAAATAACAATAACTGATGTGCTATTTCAGTAAATAATATGAAACCATGTTAGAGTGACTCTCGTGGAGCGCGGACGTCCGCAACAGGTAGCAATAGTAGGGACCTAAGAAGGAAGTCCTGAGTCGAAATTAATCTGAGGTTTGGACGGTTTGATAAAGACATGGTTAAGCAGAGAGTAACTGTTTGTTGGAGTTACTGTACCGCGCTGGCGATGTTGACAATGTTCTTTGTTCTCTGAATAATCACATTGACGTCGCTTCCTTTTGTCAGAAACTACAAACGCACAAATAAACTATAGGCCTACATCTTCAGCACATACTTTCTAAGGGACCAAATATCTGCCTACTCTTTTTTCTGTTTATCTCATTGTCCCCGTCTTTTTGTCAGTCTTTCAATCATGACATTATCCCTATACCTATTCAATGATTCATATCTCTTCCACTTCCATTCGTAATCGTAATCGTAAAATCTAAATTTCTGCAGCGCCCAAAAAGCGAAGTCGCGGGAACCAGCTTATTCACAGTCGCCTAATCAAAACAGAATCGATAAGCAGAGGGTCAAGGTTTAATTAAAGGGTCGGGCAGGCAGTTAGCCAGGCTGCAGCTAAGGTTTATGGTGTTTACAGTTGAAGCGGCGAAAGAGGTGAGGGGAACATGATGAATTGGGATAAGATTTGCGCAAAAACAGTGTTTTCAATTTTGAGTGAAAATCCTGTGGAGAGAGAGCAAAAGGTGAGGTTTTGGTGAGTTCGTAGTTTTGACCTTTGAGCGCCTAATCTTATTGAGACACCTTACCTAGACCTGATGGCTTCTGCATAAAACATCAGTGGATGGTCTTATCTGATCTGTATTTACCTTTAAAAAATTCATTGTAGATAAACTATAGGAGGCATGGCACCGCAACTAAATGTAACCCCACTAAAGTCACAGCTTTAGGCCTACCTGTGAGTGATCATTTGCTACATATACTTCAACGATTTTATTCTTTTTGTCCAAGTCCTGAGGCCAAATGAATCGTTTCAGCTGTAATTGAAAACAAAATTATCTCAAGTGCTGCAACACTTTCTCTCCAAGCATTGTGACCACAGCTTATCATATATAACTTAGCAGTTTAAGACTTAAACTGCTAAGTGAGATGGGAAAATGTTTCACTTAATCTATTACAGATGTGTTCTCCACCTACCACGAGCCTCTGCTCAATGACTTTATTGTCTTCCACTTCGCCATCCTTCATTTAAGTCTATCTGTACCATCATCTTGCTCTAACACCGTTCTCTTCCATAACCGTTGGAATTTAGAAAGATGCAATATTGCCAATCGGTGGCGCTAAGTAATAACTAAACCCTCTTCGGCGAACTACGTATTAGTCATTCTGATTTTATTGAACTGAGTTCTGAATCCTCGCCATCCTGGATATCATCATTAATTTCCAATTATTACAATATATTTACTAGAGAAGGCACACGGCACACGTGGAACACATAGGCTGCAGAAGTGAGCTAATCAGTAATAATAGCTGCAATAAATAAATAAATATCTTACCCTCTTGTTGTACTTTGCAGGATTCATCAGTGAGCCAAAATCAGCGCCTTCATGACCTGATAATGGCACAATAATCATAACAGAAATTGTAATATTTGTTGAGTTTTAATCTAACCTCATCTCGCGTAGCAGGGAATGGAATTGGGCAGTAAGATGTGAAGATCGAGATATGGCATTTTTTTGTTTTAGTGTTTCACACAAAAGCTTCTTTTAAGAGAATAACTTATGTCCCGTTTTGTCACAGTTAGGAAATTATTCAAGCACTAGTACAGGGTGATCAAGTTTATAGGAACGAAAGCAGACGTGATGGTAATCTGCTACCTTCTTTTTCTCAAGCCAGCCTTCTATTATCGACAAACAACTAGACTTGCTATTGTTGAACTGTGTGCTGAAACTTCATCAGAACTTTATCAGATTGCAACTGTTAGGCTACTAATAAACATTTATTTTTGTCCAGAAAAACTACTGTTCACATTAAGCACAGTAAAATCTTATCTCTGCTATCTCTCTCTAATCTTTTTCAGTTTGCATATCCACCATAGTCAGCGCCTCTATTGTAGTGTGCTGACCTTCTGTATATATGGATGGTGTTATGCAAAAGTGGACCAACCCTCAAAATTTCACAATATATTTTTATTTTTCCATTAAATTCAGAATAATTTTCTGCATCTTTTGACACTTAGATCAACGTTCTAGCCCATCAGAATGTTTAATAAATAGCGAAAAACAAATGGACCAACTTGCGACTCTTTTATGCACAACTGGACCAAGCCACAGAACCGTGGCTTGGTCCAGTTGTGCATAACAGGGACCAAGCCACAGAACGCGGCTTGGTCCATTTGCGCAGACAAAGTCATACGAAAACCCACTGGACCAAACAAATATTTTGCGGTGGAGATACTGCTAGAAGACCTAAGAAGAATGTTCAGATGGTCCAAGGACTGGCAGATGCTTTTTAATTTGGAAAAGTGCTCAGTAAAAATGCATATAGAGAAAAGAAACAAAGAATTTTTCTATGAAATGGGGTTAAAGGTAGCGAAAGTAGGCCTAAGCGAGGTAGAAAGAGAACTGGGAGTGATCATGCAAAAAGTTGCTAAACCTTCAAGGCAGTGTGCTGAAGTATATTATTAAGAAGAATTGAGGCCATAATTAGGGAATTAACTCAACCTTAGGTATGATTAGAAGTACAATAGTCAGTAGAGACAAGGATACAATACTGCGGTTGTACAACTCATTGGTTAGGCCACAGTTAGAATACTGCATCCAAATGTGACATCCATCCATGAAACATGACATTGAACAACTAGAAAAAGTGCAAAGAAGAGCTACAATATGATTTGGGGTTATAAGGATATGAGAAGAAAGGTTGAAAAGGTGTGGGCGAACAACACTGGAGCATACGAGGAGCAGAGGAGATCTAATCGAAGCATATAAGATTATCACTGGAAAGGAGGCAGTGCAGTGGGAGAGGTTCTTTGAATTAGCACCAAACCAGGCGACTCCAGGACACAGGTATAAATTATTATAACTCGAAGAAATCGAAATGAATATCATGACAGAAATTCTTCAGTACAAAAGTTGTAGACTTGTGGAATGGTTTGGATGATAGTACTGTCTCAGTGGAAAATATTACAGCTTTCAAGAGGAAGCTAGGAGAGATAGACTATTAAGCATCACAGTACATGTTAACTTGCAATGGTTCTAACACAGACTATACGTATTCTGAACCACCTAAAACCCCTTGTTGTGTTATGTACCTAACCCTTTGTTTTGATGAAGATGGCCGACTTACGGATAGACAAAACATGCATGAATGGTACTGGAACTGTAGCAGGTGTGCGAAGTAGGCCCTCATTAACGGCCATTTAAGGCAGCAGAAAGTTGCAGGCCGGTACATTTATAGTCTCTGTAAGAAATCTTACGAGACTGTATTCTGTAACAACTATAAGGACCAAACTCGGGTACGGGCGTGCAAAAGATGTTCTGTGATATAATTATGTTAGCTAATTTACTGAGACAGGCCGAAAACATTGTTCCTTCGCTACTCTAATGAAGAAAGTAGAAAGAAGTTGAGTTCGGAAAGCGAATAACACTAGCAACTCTAGGTTCTGTCTCCCAGATGCTGTCTAGAATGGACCGAGGCCAATTGTTTCACTTCAGAAGAATGACACTCTTAGCCTTCTACCACTAATTCCACCGTATTATCACGAGTTCTATTCTTCCATTCCATTGTTGGACACCAACAAACTTCAGCTGAATAATAGTTTAGTACGGATTCTAATTATAAAGTTAATTAAATTAACTTCTTAAAAAAAGTAGTTACATCCATGTTAAAATAATATATTTCATGCTCTGCAGTGACTACTTTTATAATTTAGTAATTTCCAGCAAAGTGGTGTGAAAACTATAACCAGCTAGCCTAACTGTCTGCGAATGCTGTGATATGATTGATTTAAGAGTGTATAAGATACTTTTTAAGACTTATGAATAATTTTGCCTAATAGTGTATAGTGTGATAAATTTATACAGTGATTACTGTCACGAAGATAATTCATGCAAAACTTTGACAGCTTTGAGTAAACATTTGATCAAACAATTTCCAGGATTCAAATGGACCAACCCACAATGCCTTGAAATTCAGATGGAACAACCGCAAATTTCCAGGATTCAAATGGACCAACCAACATTTATTTCTCCAAATGACGTTTCCTTTGCAAATAACTGAATATAATGTCACCCTAATATCAAATGTATATTTTTGCATTTTCACAATTAAAAGTAAAATTTTTCCATCAATATTGAAAGAGAATTTTAAAAAAAATTGTTTTCTGGACAATAATGAATTTTGGGGTTGGTCCACTCTTGCATAACACCATCCATATATTGACCTGATAACGGCCTGGTTTGGTGCGCCATCGGTTTATGCCTTGTGCATTAGACAGCGTCGCGATAGCGGTTACTACTAAACATGACTCATCGTATAGACCGATACTCACCACATCTGTAGACTGTCTTTGCGTCGCTTCGACTTCTGTAGACCCTGTGGGGTCCATGGAGTTCGTTGCTGGCTGGATCGATGTGGTACGAGGCGTTTCCAACGGTAAAGTAACCTCTGATAAGAAAAACATTTTTGCAATTAATGTGGTGCAACAAAGTTGTCACATCTTACGATCCAAATATACATGATCGAAAGTTAAGCTCGGCGTGGTTTCTCCAACTGCCAACTGGAAAAACCAGATCGAGCAGGTGCCCTTAGATAGGTAAGTGAAGTAGGTTGCCGTGTTCCACAGTGGTACGTATTTTAGATGACGTTGCGGCATCGGTTGATGCCTTTATGTCTTTAGATGTCTTTTTTGCTAAATGACTTGGATGAAATAGATCTGATCTTACTTCTAGGGTTAGACAGAAAGGAAAGAACGAACAAGCCAAGAGACAACTAAAATAATTAAGATATAACTCAACTGAGAACGTACACAATTCCTTTGCATGTACTGACGGCGGCCATAGACTGTGGCTGGTCTCTGACTTTTCCCAGGTAGTAGCAATGGCCCTCCGTCTACAGGTGAATGCAACACCAAACATAGAATGCATTATCTATCTGGGTATTTATGCAAAGTCTCTTGAGAACCTCAAAGCAAGAAATGACGAAAGTAAACAATGGAAAATTACCTCTTGCACCGCGGTTGATTAACGATAATCAGCTCATTAATTTTAATCTCTGATCTGAACTTAATATTGTGTGAGATAACGTAAGCTTAAAATTTAAGCTTACGTTACCCCAACAAAGCAAAGGTTCGATTTATTTAATAATTCGAACCATTGCTTTGTTGGGATTTTCAGCTCGTGAGGTGCGCATTAATTCTTTAGTACACGGTCGTGTAGTGACCTTGTTACGTCATGCTTCCTATGTAATCTTCGATTAACTGAGTAATAGCAGCCTAGTTAAAAATGTATCCAGCGCATGTGTTGCTGCCATGTGCAAGCAATGTAAAAATCTCTTCGACTGATGAATCGTTACTAGACGACACAAAACGAGGACAAAAAGTATGAAATTAATTTTTAAATGCTTTGCTCTCAAGATGCAGCATTTGTCGACAAACCAACCGGCTGCGAAGCATGAACTCACATCGCCAGCAGTAGCGGCGCCAGGATTTCAGGTTTGCGGGGGCTAAAACCCCAATTCCTTCCCTTTCTCCCCTCCTCTCTGGCATTGGCAGTGATTTCCCACTTTTGATTGAGGGGTTGAACCGCCGATAGGGGGACTTCAGCCCACCCTAGCCCATGCTGGCGCCGCCACTGATCACCAGATCGGAACATAAAATTATGTGTGATTTTTGTAAGGCGGTTCTGATTTCAAGCAAATTCCATTAATGAAGGGATATTTTTCACAGTGTCATCGTTAGCACAATAGAATATCGTCCAAGAACGGGCGTCGACAGTTTACCCACCGCTGGGTTTGCTTCAGCTCTAAGACAGGTTTCGTAAAATGATGACTAAAAATCAAGATCTCTTTGGTCTTCTTTGTCGCCTACTTTATGAATTTTATTCTTTGAGTGAGTATTCTTATTACTCACATGATTCACGTCGTGGTATACAACCCCGTCTTTGCTGAACGACCTTTCTACGTATCCAACAGCGAAGAGATATCTGAAAACATAATTTTTAATTCAATACCCTTGACATGATGTGCAAAGAAATTTGATGGTATAAATTTTTAATTCAATCCAATATAAATGTACTTTTGATGAGACCAAAATGGTCCCTAAATTGGCCCTCTCTGGGAATGGGGTCCCGTATGGATTTGCAGGCAGAGGACTTATTTCTCAAGTTAGAGTCCATTTGTGCTGTTTCAATTCATTAAACTTTCAATTATCGTACCTGCTTATCACTGAAAACATGGTTGACTGCAAAAACGCATTGAACTTATGCATTCAAGAATTTTCCAGAGTGTGCTCAGTTTTACTTTATTTTAAGGAGTTATTATGCTCCTTTGTTTCGTCCATCCAAGACCACAACGCTCTGGAGAGGTTTTAACAAATGCGTTGTATAAAATCCCACATGCATACTACGTTACTTACACACAGAGCCATTCACTCTGCTGTGCAAGGTGTCCTGATTGTTCCTTTATATCCGGACTTCCCATAGCAGAATAGACAATCCATCTATGTGGATAAGGTTGCCTAGTAACCTACATGTACTACGTGAGCTTTCTTGATCTTTCATCGCCTGCTTTCCTTATGCGCTTTAAAAGTTTTTTGTATAATTGGGCTTTGCGTGGTTGGGTCCCTAACGACTCTTATAGGTTTCTCTTGTATTGGTGCTACATATTTAAAAAAAATTACAGTTCAAGTCCTGGATTAATTCATGGCAAGTAAACAGCTCATCTTTATCACACCATGTTTATCGTAAGCATTTGTTTAAATTCTGTTATTAAAAATCTGTTAATAACGTTTCCTTTTTAGAAGATTTTGTATCTCATCGTGCAGTCTTTATATGCATTTAATGTGGATGTCATAACTTTCGCAGATGAGGCTAATTATATACGGCAGAACAAAATTCGTTTCATTTGCTTACGTGTTCAAGTGTAGATCCAAGACGAAGTGGGCGTTGAAAGCAGAAACTGTCACAGTTATTGCTTTGTAATGACCACCCTGGAAATTAAAATCATCAACTTTAATTCTGACATCAGCTTTTTCTATTTCTGCTGCATGCAGTTCTAATATTTTAATCTCATATTTTAGTCTCGTTCAATTTATTGTCTTCTATTCACTTCTTCTATTCTGTTCTAAAAAATCGTGTCTTTTCCTGCTCTTCTTGTCTTGTATTTAGACTAGGCCTACCTCGTCCTGTTTTGTCTTGTACGGCTTTTCCGTTTAGTCACCAGAGAATAATCGCTTACTTGAGCGAGTGTGCTGTTGATGACCTCCTGACCCCGCGTGACCTTGATCCTGTAACTCTCGTCATAGTCCACTCCTTCCGGATGCCTTTCAAACCTCAGCCCATCTAAATAAAAACGCGTTTCTAAGTTACCTGAGGTATTGCAATATTATTGCGTACGAAGACCTGTGAGCAAGTTTGTTGCTGATCGGGATACAGGATTTATGTGGTTATAATTATGTTTTAAGCATGATACTGGGTTTGCGTTATTGCATAGGACGACCTTTGACTGAACATCCAGTTGGGTAAAAGTTTATTTAGTTGCCTGGGGCAAATCAGCGAACACCTTTCTTCAAAATCCAAATGACTACAGTGCTCAAGTGCAGTCTTAAAATAAAAATATATACAAGCACAGCCGATAATTATTATAATAGGTGCATTTAACTCAGCTATAGACCGTATTATTAACGCCCGTTGTATTTAAGCTGACACGACACCAAGAGTTCAATGAAGGCGCTGTATAACTGCTCAGAAAATTATATAATTGCACAATGGTACCATGCTTTACATTTGTTCGAATAGGCCTACGCAATCCATATTGTTACACCACAGATTGATGTAGCCTATATTTGTTTATTCTATCTTTGTGACAAAACGCATCAAGTTACAAAGTCCGAGTTTAAAAAGATAACTAAAGTGTGGATGCAACATTGTCATTTGATCGCATTTATAACCTATAGACCTACACTTATAAGTTATAACATGGTTAATTAAGTGGAATCTTGTCTTTTTTTACCATAATTGGTAGATATTTTATACAACAAGCGATATAAAAACTTCCTATCGACTTCGTTGGGGAGGGAAACTGGGTGCATTATTGATGCTAATAAAATGTCATATTGACACAAGATTTTTTAATAGAGATTGGGACGCTTCACTTTATTAATCTACAGCTAAATCTACAGCAAAATGATTCAAGAAACTCTTCGAATTGTCTCGGAATCAAGAAATGGTTCCACCATATTTTTCATATAAATTAAAAGGATTTGCTCTGCGAGTAAATGTAGCCTATTTCAACTACAATATTGTAAACGAAAACTAAACGTTTTGCTCGTAGCATTAGCGATTTTTTGACCGACAGCTAGACAAGCATTTAAATCAATTTTAATACATATTTGAGGAATTTAAATGATCGAATAAGATAAATAATTAATAAATTGGGCACCGGTCCTCCTGCAGTGGGATAATTCCTCCCGGTTCGTGACACTGTAAAGTTTGAAAAGCGCTCTGTTAATTCATGGTAGAATACCCCAAATTTCAACCACCCTCTTTGAGGTGAACTCACTAAAGGTAGTAACCTACCTTGGTTAGCATCATTATGATGTCTCTAGTTCCTCCAAGCGCAGAAGGGGCAAGTGGAGAATCCCTCTTCCAATGCCCCTCAATGTTCCGTAATACGTGGCACTAATCTTAAGTTCCACAGTGACACTTTTCAGAGCCCCAGGGTCAATGACGAACAGCCCTGTGCTGACTCTGGACTCTGAAGGTCTCAGCTGCGTCTTATCTCCTCAGAAACCATTACTAAGAAACTGTCGTGTGGAATTAATTCTCCCTTGTGTTATCCGCCCCAAAAACGTACATGCTTTATTGTGATGCAAGCACTCTGTTTTAGTCCGACCAGGGTTGACTAAAATTGCTAATTTGGAGTATGACCATGCGTGGCACAGGTGTTACCCAGAGCCACTGTCTTATCAGCAACAACGTGACATAGCAAAGTCATTATACTCAACACTATAGCGCCCAAGTAGCACTTCTACAATGATATCATGTTACCTTACGGTTCTTACCTTACTTCCGATTGCCTGATTTTGGAATTTTAAATAGTCTACTGAAGCCTAAATAAATGTCGTTCTTTACTTACTGTCTGCTGAACTGTCTCCAAATAAAATGAGTAATACTACGACACATATTGAATATAGTCGACTGTCTCTCATTTTGATCTAACGATCGAGACTGAACCAACGCTGAGATCCAAATAAGAAGAATTTACGACTCAACGGTGGCTTTGCATTTATTAAGCCGATGTAATGTTCTAAGCGTTTTCTCGCTCCATTGACTGTGACCATGTGGGGCTACCATAGCAGGCAGAACTGCTTTTGTCAACGAACCTACTCTTGGCGCTCTGTCCAAAAATCTCTAACAGCGTTAAATGTTCAAGCAGCGTTAAAAATTATTTCAATTTTGTATTTACTATGCGCCACTGCCGAATGAAAAAGCATCAGTCGATAGCGCTCAGCCATCAATTGTGCGTGAAGGACTTGCTAATAATAATTATTTCAATTTTGCTACCCGCTATCCGCTATCCAAAGAAAAAGCAGTGAGCAATCCCCGAATTACTGGAGAAGAGAACTCTGTGACTCTTAATTGCTAAGTGACGCTTCATAATGTTTGATTACGATTACGACTACAACTTGGACAAGACTCCTGGAGAAGGATCCAACAATCCTTATGTTCGGACTTCATACTGCTTTCATGGTGTAAGGCTAAAGACTGAACAGCTCGTAATCATAATCACGAACCCTACACTTCAAAATCGCCGCTCGAAAACCAAACGCAGGGCACCAGCTTATTCACGATCGCTGCGTCGAATCAGATGGGTTGTCAGAAGAAGATCCGGATCCGGATGCGGTTGCCTGGAGGTCAGAAGTGGCAGAGTAGCTGTTAAGGTGGGTGTCGTAAAGGTCGAGAATTGGAAGGTGGAGGATCAGATGATTCGGGTATGAATTATTGTACAGGTGAGACTTAAGTTTTGAGTGGAAAGCCCGACGGGTGATAGATAGAAGAGCCTGAAGCAGATAATGGTGGGTGGCATCGTTGGTACGGTCACGCTCGGCTGGATCCGCCAACAGAAGAAAACTTTTCTATTGTTCAAATGGATGCAAATATCAGAAGCCGTTAATAGTCTTGCTTGTGACTGTCGACATTATAGAAAATATGCTACCAAGAGCGATAAAAAATGTATAATGGAGGCTTTGTGCTAGGGTAATTGGATTTGTTAAAAAATTGCACAGGGCGTGCAGTTCGATTTTCCTACACGTATAATTATAATACAAAACTTCAATCGAATTGACTGCATAAATTTTTGTCCAGAAACAACTGAGGTAATCGAGATCACTAAATGGCACAGGAAGCGCACACCGAGTGTCCTATAAGTATAACAATACACCTCTTATTGAGTTAACCTAGCAGAATGAGTTTTAACAGTCTTTACCACATCAAGGTCTTCATTTAATCTTGCCTAACGAATGCTGATCAACTCCTAATCGATACGAAATGACTCCTGGGTCCCAGCATTGCATTCCAATTACCAACACGATTCCCTTTTGTGTTTATTTGTTTGGGACAACACCGATTGGAAGGTGAGAAGAGGGTAGATCTAAGTAGGAATTCTTGAAGAGGGGAGACTTTGATTTGGAGTGGAAAGCCTGAGGGGTGGTTGATAGGCATAAAGAAGGGTGAATCGGGCTCATGATAGTGATAACAAGAACTCGAAAATACAAAGTTGTTTTTTTTCATTTCACTCACAATAAATAATAATTATAATATCCTGTTAATTAAATATTCTATAAATGCATAAACTGACGATGATGAGACGTGGTGTATTGTACAAGTTCGTGATCATTAGACTAAAAGAGATTTACGTCGTCACCTCCATATTGTATTAGCCATTGTTAGCGAATTACTACCTGGGGCATTTTCTGCAAGAAGACAACACAAACAGAATTGTACATTTTCATATATATATATATATATATATATATATATATATATATATATATATATATATATATATATATATAATATATATATATATATATATAACTCACATAACATATTACAATGAAGATGCTCAGCAAGTGATTATAACTCTATTGCCAACACTCGGGTGTAATGGATTTAATAGCAAGTTTTACCATCTGTGCATTAGATTTACTGCAGAAAGGCAGCCAACACAGATTATAAAAAGTATCTTGTAAAAATTAATAATATCGTCACTAAATATTAGCAGAATGCCTGAGGCATAATCCTTACCATGTCATCCGTGGATAAATACGGCTGCCAGTGAGGATGGCAAACGTTTGTACACTGACATCCTCTCCCAAAAGGCTGTCTGGGTCTTCTAAGTAAAGTCCAGTCCTTAAATTCAAATAAAATGTTAATTTACAGAAAGAAAAAATTTTGGAGATATGATTAAATTTTGTAACAAAATGTTTAATGCCTTTATTTGCAAGTTAAACATGTAAATGCGTTAAAGACGAGACGATCTACATGAAAGGGGCACAGTAAAAAGACCCAACTTTAGATGTCGCTCCAATTTTATGTTTGGAGGTCACGGAAAGCAACTCAACTGTCGAAAATTAGGATCACCACTGTAATAATGCAACAGAAATTGAGTCGAAACTCTTCAATTATAACCGAAGAGAAAATGGCCAAAATAAACTGAGACGCAGACCTCTAGCGAATTCATTGTTTGAAGTCTACTATAGCAACAAGCCCACAGAGACAACTACTTAGCTGTCGAAAACGAGATATAACTTACCGGCTGGAGACACTGGGGTTGAGGCGCTACGGGCGAACACATCACCCGCTGAGGTAAACAAACTCTTTCTACAGGAATCCATGTCCGTCTGGATTGCACTGGCGGCAGAGCTCCTCTGGTGAAGACGGGCAACGTGAAGGACTCCACTGGACGCCTTGCTGTCATAGGACCTGCCCTGACGAATAATTGCCAGCAGGAGTTAAATGATGCTGGATTGAACTTGTTACAGCAGAAAAGGAGAAGCGCTGAAGATGTGATCAAGGCCAGTGCTCCAAGAATGGCGCCAAGGACGACCTCCAATGCCAGGACATTAACTGTTGTATTCGGTCTACTTGTGGTTGGACGGGACGAAGTTATAGATGGAGTCGACCGACCAGCAGATGAATTAGTCGAACTTCTGGATTCAGTAGGTGTAGTAACAAAAGAATTCTTCGCAGCAGTGGAAGGATTTCGAGTAGTAGTAACTGGTCTAGTTGCAGTTCCAATATGTGAAATTGTCGTTAGTGTCGGTTCAGTTGTTGTTGGACCAGCTGCAGTTGAGGTTGGCATAGGTGCAGTTGTGGATGAAATGGGTGCAGATGTGGTAGGTGTGGGTGCAGATGTGGTTGGTGTGGGTGCAGATGTGGTAGGTGTGGGTGCAGATGTGGCTGGTGTGGGTGCAGATGTGGTTTGTGTGGGTGCAACTATGGTTGGAATGGGTGCAGATGTGGTTGGAATCGGCGCAGTTGTGGTTGGAATGGGTGCAGATGTGGTTGGAATGGGTGCAGATGTGGTTGGAATGGGTGCTGTTGTGGTTGGAATCGGTGCAGGTGTGGTTGAAATTAGTGCAGTTGTTGTTGGAATGGGTGCAGTTGTGGTTAGAATCGGTGCAGTTGAGGTTGGAATTAGTGCAGACGTGGTTGAAATGGGTGCAGAGGTGGTTGGAATGGGTGCTGTTGTGGTTGGAATGGGTGCAGTTGTGGTTGGAATGGGTGCTGTTGTGGTTGGAATGGATGCAGTTGTGGTTGGAATGGGTGCAGTTGTGGTTGGAATGGATGCAGTTGTGGTTGGAATAGGTGCTGTTGTGGTTGGAATGGGTGCAGTTGTGGTCGGAATGGGTGCAGTTGTGGTTGGAGTCGGTGCAGTTGTGGTTGGAATGGATGCAGTTGTGGTTGAAGTCGATGCAGTTGTGGTTGGAATGGGTGCAGTTGTGGTTGGAATGGGTGTAGAGGTGGTTGGAATCGGTGCAGTTGTGGTAGGAATGGATGCAGTTGTGGTTGGAGTCGATGCAGTTGTGGTTGGAATGGGTGCAGTTGTGGTTGGAATGGGTGCTGTTGTGGTTGGAATGGGTGCTGTTGAGGTTGGAATGGGTGCTGTTGAGGTTGGAATTGGTGCTGTTGAGGTTGGAATTGGTGCTGTTGTGGTTGGAATGGGTGCAGTTGCGGTTGGAATGGGTGCAGTTGTGGATGGAATGGGTGCTGTTGAGGTTGGAATGGGTGCAGTTGTGGTTGGAATGGGTGCTGTTGAGGTTGGAATGGGTGCTGTTGAGGTTGGAATTGGTGCTGTTGTGGTTGGAATTGGTGCTGTTGTGGTTGGAATGGGTGCAGTTGTGGTTGGAATGGATGCAGTTGTGGTTGGAATGGGTGCAGCTGAGGTTGGAATGGGTGCAGTTGAGGTTGGAATGGATGCAGTTGTGGTTGGAATGGATGCGGTGGTGGTTGGAATGGATTCAGTTGTGGTTGGAGTCGGTGCAGTTGTGGTTGGAATGGGTGCAGTTGTGGTTGGAATGGATGCAGGTGTGGTTGGAATGGATGCAGTTGTGGTTGGAATGGATGCAGAAGTGGTTGGAATGGGTGCTGTTGAGGTTGGAATTGGTGCAGTTGTGGTTGGAGTCGGTGCAGTTGTGGTTGGAATGGGTGCAGTTGTGGTTGGAATGGGTGCTGTTGAGGTTGGAATGGATGCAGTTGTGGTTGGAATGGGTGCTGTTGAGGTTGGAATGGGTGCTGTTAAGGTTGGAATTGGTGCTGTTGAGGTTGGAATTAGTGCTGTTGAGGTTGGAATGGGTGCAGTTGTGGTTGGAATGGGTGCAGTTGTGGATGGAATGGGTGCTGTTGAGGTTGGAATGGGTGCTGTTGTGGTTGGAATGGGTGCAGTTGTGGTTGGAATCGGTGTAGTTGTGGCTGGAGTCGGTGCAGTTGTGGTTGGAATGGGTGCTGTTGTGGTTGGAATGGGTGCTGTTGAGGTTGGAATGGGTGCAGTTGTGGTTGGAATGGGTGCTGTTGTGGTTGGAATGGGTGCTGTTGTGGTTGGAATGGGTGCTTTTGAGGTTGGAATGGGTGCAGTTGTGGTTGGAATGGGTGCTGTTGAGGTTGGAATGGGTGCTGTTGAGGTTGGAATTGGTGCTGTTGAGGTTGGAATTGGTGCTGTTGAGGTTGGAATGGGTGCTGTTGTGGTTGGAATGGGTGCTGTTGAGGTTGGAATTGGTGCTGTTGTGGTTGGAATGGGTGCAGTTGTGGTTGGAATGGGTGCAGATGTGGTTGGAATGGGTGCAGATGAGTTTAGAATGGGTGCAGTTGAGGTTGGAATGGGTGCAGAGGTGGTTGGAATGGGTGCAGTTGTTGTTGGAATGGATGCAGTTGTGGTTGGAATGGGTGCAGATGTGGTTGGAATGGGTGCAGATGAGGTTAGAATGGGTGCAGTTGAGGTTAGAATGGGTGCGGAGGTGGTTGGAATGGGTGCAATGGTGGTTGGAATGGATGCAGTTGTGGTTGGAATGGGTGCAGTTGTGGTTGGAATGGGTGCAGATGTGGTTGGAATGGGTGCTGTTGAGGTTGGAATGGGTGCAGATGTGGTTGGAATGGGTGCAGTTGTGGTTGGAATGGATGCGGTGGTGGTTGGAATGGATTCAGTTGTGGTTGGAGTCGGTGCAGTTGTGGTTGGAATGGGTGCTGTTGTGGTTGGAATGGGTGCTGTTGAGGTTGGAATGGGTGCAGTTGTGGTTGGAATGGGTGCTGTTGTGGTTGGAATGGGTGCTGTTGTGGTTGGAATGGGTGCTGTTGAGGTTGGAATTGGTGCAGTTGTGGTTGGAATGGGTGCTTTTGAGGTTGGAATGGGTGCTATTGAGGTTGGAATTGGTGCTGTTGAGGTTGGAATTGGTGCTGTTGAGGTTGGAATGGGTGCTGTTGTGGTTGGAATGGGTGCTGTTGAGGTTGGAATTGGTGCTGTTGAGGTTGGAATTGGTGCTGTTGTGGTTGGAATGGGTGCAGTTGCGGTTGGAATGGGTGCAGTTGTGGATGGAATGGGTGCTGTTGAGGTTGGAATGGGTGCAGTTGTGGTTGGAATGGGTGCTGTTGAATTTGGAATGGGTGCTGTTGAGGTTGGAATTGGTGCTGTTGTGGTTGGAATTGGTGCTGTTGTGGTTGGAATGGGTGCAGTTGTGGTTGGAATGGATGCAGTTGTGGTTGGAATGGGTGCAGCTGAGGTTGGAATGGGTGCAGTTGAGGTTGGAATGGATGCAGTTGTGGTTGGAATGGATGCGGTGGTGGTTGGAATGGATTCAGTTGTGGTTGGAGTCGGTGCAGTTGTGGTTGGAATGGGTGCAGTTGTGGTTGGAACGGATGCAGGTGTGGTTGGAATGGATGCAGTTGTGGTTGGAATGGATGCAGAAGTGGTTGGAATGGGTGCTGTTGAGGTTGGAATTGGTGCAGTTGTGGTTGGAGTCGGTGCAGTTGTGGTTGGAATGGGTGCAGTTGTGGTTGGAATGGGTGCTGTTGAGGTTGGAATGGATGCAGTTGTGGTTGGAATGGGTGCTGTTGAGGTTGGAATGGGTGCTGTTAAGGTTGGAATTGGTGCTGTTGAGGTTGGAATTAGTGCTGTTGAGGTTGGAATGGGTGCAGTTGTGGTTGGAATGGGTGCAGTTGTGGATGGAATGAGTGCTGTTGAGGTTGGAATGGGTGCTGTTGTGGTTGGAATGGGTGCAGTTGTGGTTGGAATCGGTGTAGTTGTGGCTGGAGTCGGTGCAGTTGTGGTTGGAATGGGTGCTGTTGTGGTTGGAATGGGTGCTGTTGAGGTTGGAATGGGTGCAGTTGTGGTTGGAATGGGTGCTGTTGTGGTTGGAATGGGTGCTGTTGTGGTTGGAATGGGTGCTTTTGAGGTTGGAATGGGTGCAGTTGTGGTTGGAATGGGTGCTGTTGAGGTTGGAATGGGTGCTGTTGAGGTTGGAATTGGTGCTGTTGAGGTTGGAATTGGTGCTGTTGAGGTTGGAATGGGTGCTGTTGTGGTTGGAATGGGTGCTGTTGAGGTTGGAATTGGTGCTGTTGTGGTTGGAATGGGTGTAGTTGTGGTTGGAATGGGTGCAGTTGTGGATGGAATGGGTGCAGTTGTGGTTGGAATGGGTGCAGTTGTGGTTGGAATCGGTGCAGTTGTGGTTGGAATGGGTGCAGAAGTGGTTGGAATAGGTGCAGTTGTGGTTGGAATGGGTGCTGTTGAGGTTGGAATGGGTGCAGTTGTGGTTGGAATGGGTGCTGTTGTGGTTGGAATGGGTGCTGTTGTGGTTGGAATGGGTGCTGTTGAGGTTGGAATGGGTGCAGTTGTGGTTGGAATGGGTGCTGTTGTGGTTGGAATGGGTGCTGTTGTGGTTGGAATGGGTGCTTTTGAGGTTGGAATGGGTGCAGTTGTGGTTGGAATGGGTGCTGTTGAGGTTGGAATGGGTGCTGTTGAGGTTGGAATTGGTGCTGTTGAGGTTGGAATTGGTGCTGTTGAGGTTGGAATGGGTGCTGTTGTGGTTGGAATGGGTGCTGTTGAGGTTGGAATTGGTGCTGTTGTGGTTGGAATGGGTGTAGTTGTGGTTGGAATGGGTGCAGTTGTGGATGGAATGGGTGCAGTTGTGGTTGGAATGGGTGCAGTTGTGGTTGGAATCGGTGCAGTTGTGGTTGGAATGGGTGCAGAAGTGGTTGGAATAGGTGCAGTTGTGGTTGGAATGGGTGCAGATGTGGTTGGAATGGGTGCAGATGAGGTTAGAATGGGTGCAGTTGAGGTTAGAATGGGTGCGGAGGTGGTTGGAATGGGTGCAATGGTGGTTGGAATGGATGCAGTTGTGGTTGGAATGGGTGCAGTTGTGGTTGGAATGGGTGCAGATGTGGTTGGAATGGGTGCTGTTGAGGTTGGAATGGGTGCAGATGTGGTTGGAATGGGTGCAGTTGTGGTTGGAATGGATGCGGTGGTGGTTGGAATGGATTCAGTTGTGGTTGGAGTCGGTGCAGTTGTGGTTGGAATGGGTGCTGTTGTGGTTGGAATGGGTGCTGTTGAGGTTGGAATGGGTGCAGTTGTGGTTGGAATGGGTGCTGTTGTGGTTGGAATGGGTGCTGTTGTGGTTGGAATGGGTGCTGTTGAGGTTGGAATTGGTGCAGTTGTGGTTGGAATGGGTGCTGTTGAGGTTGGAATGGGTGCTATTGAGGTTGGAATTGGTGCTGTTGAGGTTGGAATTGGTGCTGTTGAGGTTGGAATGGGTGCTGTTGTGGTTGGAATGGGTGCTGTTGAGGTTGGAATTGGTGCTGTTGAGGTTGGAATTGGTGCTGTTGTGGTTGGAATGGGTGCAGTTGCGGTTGGAATGGGTGCAGTTGTGGATGGAATGGGTGCTGTTGAGGTTGGAATGGGTGCAGTTGTGGTTGGAATGGGTGCTGTTGAGGTTGGAATGGGTGCTGTTGAGGTTGGAATTGGTGCTGTTGTGGTTGGAATTGGTGCTGTTGTGGTTGGAATGGGTGCAGTTGTGGTTGGAATGGGTGCAGTTGTGGTTGGAATGGGTGCAGTTGTGGATGGAATGGGTGCAGTTGTGGTTGGAATGGGTGCAGTTGTGGTTGGAATCGGTGCAGTTGTGGTTGGAATGGGTGCTGTTGTGGTTGGAATGGGTGCAGTTGTGGTTGGAATGGGTGCAGATGTGGTTGGAATGGGTGCAGATGAGTTTAGAATGGGTGCAGTTGAGGTTGGAATGGGTGCAGAGGTGGTTGGAATGGGTGCAGTTGTTATTGGAATGGATGCAGTTGTGGTTGGAATGGGTGCAGTTGTGGTTGGAATGGGTGCAGATGTGGTTGGAATGGGTGCTGTTGAGGTTGGAATGGGTGCAGATGTGGTTTGAATGGGTGCAGTTGTGGTTGGAATGGATGCGGTGGTGGTTGGAATGGATTCAGTTGTGGTTGGAGTCGGTGCAGTTCTGGTTGGAATGGGTGCAGTTGTGGTTGGAATGGGTGCAGATGTGGTTGGAATGGGTGCAGATGTGGTTGGAATGGGTGCGGTTGTGGTTGGAATTCGTGCACGTGTGGTTGGAATTAGTGCAGTTGTGGTTGGAATCGATGCAGATGTAGTTCGAACTGTCGTTGATGTAGTTGGAACTGGCGTGGTCGTAGTTGGGAATGGTGATGTAGTTGGAACTGGCGTTGATGTAGTTGGAACAGGCGTCGATGTAGTTGGAACTGGCGTTGATGTAGTTGGAGCAGGCGTCGATGTAGTTGGAACTGGCGTTGATGTAGTTGGAACAGGCGTTGATGTAGTTGGAACAGGGGTTGATGTAGTTGGAACAGGCGTTGATGTAGTTGGAACTGGCGTTGATGTAGTTGGAACTGGCGTTGATGTAGTTGGAACAGGCGTCGATGTAGTTGAAACTGGCGTTGATGTAGTTGGAACAGGCGTTGATGTAGTTGAAACAGGCGTCGATGTAGTTGGAACTGGCGTTGATGTAGTTGGAACAGGCGTTGATGTAGTTGGAACTGGCGTCGATGTAGTTGGAACAGGCGTCGATGTAGTTGGAACAGGGGTTGATGTAGTTGGAACTGGCGTGGTCGTAGTTGGGAAAGGTGATGTAGTTGGAACAGGCGTTGATGTAGTTGGAACAGTCGTTGATGTAATTGGAACAGGCGCTGATGTAGTTGGAACAGACGTTGATGTAGTTGGAACTGGCGTTGTCGTGGTTGGGAAAGGTGAAGTAGTTGGAACAGACGTTGATGTAATTGGAACTGGCGTTGTCGTGGTTGGGAAAGGTGAAGTAGTTGGAACAGACGTTGATGTAGTTGGAACTGGCGTTGATGTAGTTGGAACAGGGGTTGATGTAGTTGGAACAGGCGTTGATGTAGTTGGGACAAGCGTTGATGTAGTTGGAACAGGCGCTGATGTAGTTGGAACTGGCGTTGATGTAGTTGGAACAAGCGTCGATGTAGTTGGAACAGGCGGCGATGTAGTTGGAACAGGCGTTGATGTAGTTGGAACTGGCGTTGATGTAGTTGGAACAGGCGTTGATGTAGTTGGAACTGGCGTCGATGTAGTTGGAACAGGCGTCGATGTAGTTGGAACAGGGGTTGATGTAGTTGGAACTGGCGTGGTCGTAGTTGGGAAAGGTGATGTAGTTGGAACAGGCGTTGATGTTGTTGGAACAGGCGTTGATGTAGTTGGAACAGGGGTTGATGTAATTCGAACAGGCGTCGATGTAGTTGGAACAGGCGTTGGTGTAGTTGGAACTGGCGTTGATGTAGTTGGAACAGGCGTTGATGTAGTTGGAACAGGCGTTGATTTAGTTGGAACAGGGGTTGATGTAATTGGAACAGGCGTCGATGTAGTTGGAACTGGCGTTGATGTAGTTGGAACAGGCGTTGATGTAGTTGGAACTGGCGTTGATGTAGCTGGAACAGACGTTGATGTAGTTGGAACTGGCGATGATGTAGTTGGAACTGGCGTTGATGTAGTTGGAACTGGCGTTGATGTAGTTGGAACAGGTGTCGATGTAGTTGGAACTGGCGTTGATGTAGTTGGAACAGGTGTCGATGTAGTTGGAACAGGGGTTGATGTAGTTGGAACTGGCGTTGATGTAGTTGGAACAGGCGTCGATGTAGTTGGAACTGGCGTGGTCGTAGTTGGGAAAGGTGATGTAGTTGGAGCAGGCGTCGTTGTCGTTGGATTTCGCGTCGTTGTCGTTATAGCTGTTGTAGTTGACTGTGGACAGCTTCCGAAAGTACTCTGGCACTGTCCCATGTTGTTGCATACCTTTAGAAAACCAATTATAATGAAACATCTCCACTTGGTCTCCTAATGATAGGAAAGCTTTTTGTTGTTAAGCTCTGAAGCACGTGCTACCTCTGCATAGTAATTCCATCTTTTTAGAAAATATTAGCGCATTGATAGTTTGTGGTCGGATTTTTATCAGTGTATTGTGTCGAGAAATGTGAGTGGTCAGATTGCTTTTCAGTTTTATAAATTGATGACGAACATTTTGAAATGAATCAGAAGTGACAACTGTTTGCCAGCTGGTAATTGCAATTTGTAATTGTAAGTTTATGTAACGCCTCTGTTAGAAAACTTATCGGTGGAGAATGCTTTTCTAAGATTATTATTACATCTATCATCAGCTCCGCTATTTGCAGCTACAACTTCCACAAGAAATCTTGCTCTGACCTTTATTTGGTGATATATATACACGGTGATTCAATAAAAAGTAAGCCAAACTTTATAAACAAATATTAAAACTTGAACTATATTTTATTAATTATATTTTCAAAATAAAAATATGCACAGACTTACTTTTTTATTTTAATGACTTCCTACTCAAAAAAGCAGACGATAATACGATAGAAAACATAAACAAGAAACTAGCAATTTCCGAAGAAATGCCTTTAGTAAGAAGATTTACACATGATAAAAGGTTTGAGAGAATCCAAGAATCACAGCAGACGTCAATTTCTACCAGAGTTTCCAGAAAAAACATTGGACAATAAGCGGATTAGATAAATTGCTTCGAAAAATTAGTGTTACAGATCAGTCGACCGCGTCATTGGTAGTGGCAGACGAAGGTCAGCGCGCACTGAAGAAAACGTTGCCCTTGTCGACGATGCTGTTGCCCAATGGGGCCAGCGCCTCCAGGCTTGCATGCAAGCAAAAGGAGGACATTTTGAACATCTTCTTTAGTTAAACAATCAAACCATACTACTGAAAGTTTCTTCGCAAAAATATTAAATACTGTTTTCATGTTAGAAGTACTTATATGAAATACAAAGTTTGGCTTACTTTTCATTGAATCACGGTGTATATTCGTTTATTTGAAAAAGAGACAAATCTGGGTGGCAAACCGCACCCAGTTACATGTCGAAGCATAAACCAGACAAATAAAATAATAAATGAATAGAGTTAACAGAACTCTGTCAGTGATTACGGGCCAAGAGGACTCTAGGGATAAAGTTTTTAATATCCTTTTCTGACATACTTTCAGATGGGTTCTATACTTACTTCATTTGACTGACAGCTGCTTGCACATGGAATCGTGTTGAGACTGCTAACGTCCAGGCATCGTTGATTGACACACATCTACCAATTAGATCGTAATGTAATTAATTAAAGCGAAATACTTAGTCGAATTATCGCGTCTGTCTGTGTCAGTTTTAGCATGGGTTCAGTCACAGCAGTATTATAAGATAGTTCGTGTGGTCTGGTTAAGGGAAGATCAAATTTTGATTCGTCAGTTGCCATAAAATTGGCTTATAATCACTTGTTTGGTCGCCAATGATTTATGAAATATGGAATCAGGTTTACATCAGTAGGCGTGAAGGGTTAAACCAAAAGGACTAAATGGGTTTATCTACAGCTGATATTACTGCATAACGGTGTAAGGTCGTAGAACAGGTAGTGCGGTACTTTCTGTTATTCAAGGCACGAGTTATAGAAGAGCGTGAGACAGTTGATGTTAATAATAGAAGAAGGAACTTAAATAGATACAACTAATAGAAGATACTACTAATAGTATCCTCTATTGGTAGTATCTATTCTAACCACCGTCATCTCCCTGTACTTATCATTACAGATGTTTTCCAGTCCAAATCGAAGTCTAATCTCTTCATTCCTTCCCTAATCCATCCGATCCTTCCTCCTTCCAAGCTTTTTCATCCTCAACGAAACTCTGATCTCTCTGGGATCTTCACTTGGTATCTCTGATACGACGCAGAGATCGTGAATAATCTGTGCCATGTGCTTGGCTTAAGAGTAGCGCTCTAGAATTTTGGAGTTTGCAATTGCGATTATTTAAGTCCGTAATACAGTGACAAAAAGTACTACAATCTCATCATGCACATTGCATATGGTCTACTGGACATGGGTAATGAGTTGTATGTTTTCATTTAGAAGAGACATTGACAAAATGTCCATTTTGATTGCAGATCTGGAGCAGTTTCACGACAAACCACAATCCTACCAGCATGCCCAAAATCAGAGGAATGTTTTGAACCCGTTTGGGCATGATGGCAAGAATTCTTCTCACCGCAGGTATGTTGGAATGAGAAGTGATTCAAACAGAGAGAGGAAAGATTCGTTACATTCGGCGAGAAATTTCTTCGTTTAACTTTTAGCGCACTGAACTAACGAGTGATTTTCTTCAGAGCATGTAAAGCAAACTTGCCTTTCCCGTGCCACAGTTTGCTCCACTTGGAACGAAACCAGGATCCTGGGTGTCAAGTCCAAAGTCGAAAAGAGCGCTGTGGCAAGTGTCGCCATTTCCAAATGTTAATCCTCCAGTAATGTAGTACTTCAAATAGTAATAAAAGGGTCGGTTCAAATCTTGACATTGCAGTGTCCCGCACATAACATCCCTGAAACCCAAATAATCCTACATTTATTAGATAGCAACACATCGCACGTTGAAATTTAAAATCATATCATATGGGGGGGTCCATAGAGTGATGGTAACATCACTGGCGTGAAGAGCAATAGGAAGCGGGATCGATTCCCGTTACCTTCCCAAAGGGCCACTTAGCCTTTCATTCGCCACATGGCGTTGGTAAGATGGTAGTAGGACGTGATGGGCGCCTTGCAAGGCTGCTAAACAGTTATATTCGACTCCTGTAATAACTTGTAATCATCCGTTCATACAATGAATTGTAATCATACTGCGATGTTTCAGTTTGAATTGTAATAAACGAAGATTATTTTTTATAATAATAATAATAATAATAATAATAATAATAATAATAATAATAAAAAATAAATAATAAAAATAATAATAATAATAATAATAATAATAATTATTATTATTATTATTATTATTATTATTATTATTATTATTATTATCATCATCATCATCATCATCAGTATCATCATTATATCGAAGAACAGACTGCCTCCGATGCAGTCATAGGGTTAAAATGCAGTGAATTAGCTGCTGCATTATGTTGTCTGACTGTAGACAACATATTCTACTGATTATGATCGGTAAAAGTTTGCTTGTTTTCGACAGAAAAGATGGCATATGGCAGTATACCTGGGTATGCATGGAACATAGGTAACGTTTGGCAGCCAGTTGATGCCACAGTTGCCATAATACTCTCCCTTTGTGTTTTCAGAGTAGCAATTATTGACCGAAACAAGTGTTCCTGGTCCCCAGAGCAGCTCACATTGTGACTTGTGGCTGCGACACCGTCCGTTGTAACAATACGCTGCATCCTACACAAGATATAATTGAACAGTCATCAAATAAACAGGTACTAGGAAGGTCATCTTAATTGTTGCTATGTATATGGTGCGCAACTGTTTTAAGCATCTGTGAAGAAAAGCTGTCAATGACATGATATCTATGGGTCACCACTCGCCTTACCTACTATGTCTGACCTAGCCTACCTCATTCCAACCTTGCCCACCTTATTATACCCTTGATTACCTTAGTTCAACATTGCGTACTTAAATCTAACCTTGTTCAATCTCACCTTGCCTAGCCTTGTCTTAATCGAGTTAAAGTGACAACAGAAGATCCTAAGTCCAATTTATCTACTTTTGTTTGTCTTACCTTTTATTGCCTTACCTTAAGCACAAGTCCACTATAATATAACGAGGCATCTACTGAAGTGCACTATGCTTTTTAATGTAGGCCTCTGTTGAAGATTAAAGCAGTCACTGCTACACCTGTGTTGATGGTATATTGATTGCGCAAAAAAGAAATAACTACTTCCGTACTTGGTCCACTGTACAGTCGGCTCCATCTGGAAGGTAGGTATCGTTGGGACACAGGTGGTTGTGACCGTCGCAAGACTCGTCCAGATCACAGCTGGCGTCTGATTTTCCACGGCACATGGTGTCACAAGGTAATATCTACAATATTATAGAACAGAAACTTAGACGCCTTAGATAAACCCCACGCTGCACAGGTTGTCTGAAAAAGCTCTCGAGCCAAAGGACATGGCCGGATATTATAGGTGCATTCGACTTCTTTGTAACAAATAAAATTGACAAAAATTCGCTACGGTTTTGTCTTACTTCAGGTAAAAAAATTACTAACCACCTGAAACGTTCTTTACTTTGTCATTGCCTTTGAAACTAAGAATAACTTTGTCTTCCCACCGGGCAAAATATATTTTGCGACCTATATTGGTTTTCTTTCAAACAAATACATACTACGAATACGTAAAAATTTGAGTTTAGAAAAAGCTACTCTAAAGCAAACTGGTTATTTGAATACAACTGCAAGCAAAAGGCAAATAATTATGAAGATGCAATACTAATGTTGCAGGTGACAATTTCGCGAGTTGTTAAACTTGTGAACTTAAAATGGCAACAACAGACGACAGGGTCCTAGTAAGTCTGAACTCTATCAACCGTGGTATTCGAGGATTGACTCGATCGAGTTCCCGGACTCTCAGACTGTTCCGAAGTATTTTAATGCATAGGCCTACTAGCCTTCCAGATTAGAAATTAGCACTCCACAGTAAACAGAAGATTGTGAGTGTATTTAGCTACCTGACAGGTGCTGATGTTACAGCATCTGCCGTAAGCACAGGTTGCAGGAGACACCAGTTGACACGTAGTGTGATCACAACACGCTTTATTACATTCCTGCAATCAGAAAAATTAGTCTCAGTTAATCTATGACCGTGTTCATCACTCAAAAGTGTCCACTGTATTCGTGGGCTTCAATTGATATAGCGCCGGTGATTAGGCTGGTCTCTCTAACGTGGCTTTTGCGGAGAGTTACGTTATATTCCATTACTCTGAAAGGCAGCACCCGTATGCCACAGTGAATCGAGAGGAGTCACTGAATTCTTATAATAAAGTCACTCGTAATCGTAATCGTAAATTCCAAATACTTAAAGTGCTACTCTAAAGCTAAGAGCAGAGCACCAGCTTATTCACGAGCGACGCGTCGTATCAGAGATCGATGTCCAGTGGAGGTCCCAAACCGGTTGCCAGAGAGATGATGAGATGGATCAAAGAAAAGGCAGAGCAGCTGGCACTCGGCGAATTATAACGTCATAGATGCAGGGCCAATATATAGGGGGCTTGCCATATATTTTCCCACCTCATACTTCGACAAACTCTTCTTTCTACATACTGTATATTATTATGTTACAGTGAATGTGTATTATCAGGGAATGTGTATATACCCTGAAATTTTTAGGTTATATGTATATTCCCTAATTCACTCGGGGAATGTACACATTCACTGTAACATATATATACATATATCTTCCTTTAATAGAACAGACTGACAAACCGCAGCCAGTTACATGATAGAAAGGCAATTGACAAACACATGGGGTACTGTTGCTAGGTGGGTATTTTACCGTTCGTTAAAAGGCCATCTTCTTGTGTCTCGGGTCGCTGTATAGAATCCCCACGAAATGAAAATCGCTAGACTACACAATGGACGCGCTAACACCTGTCCACTGACTACGTGTACAGAGAGTGCACAAACATGTTTATTTGATGCAAATGCAAATGTTCAAGACCTGATCCGTTGAGTTTCCGCAGTCGCACTGTTCTCCGATGTCAACGATTCCGTTGCCACAAACATTGTTTGGTTCTATTGTCTGCGGAACATTGTAGAGACAAATGTCCAGTCCGTGTTGAAATGAGGTTGCAAATTGATCCTTCGAACACTGCGACCAAGTAAATGATGGATTTGCCACACTGCAAAATCAACGCTTCCATCAATATCACCATCAACACCACAGTCATAATCATCATCACCACCCCGACTACAATAATCATCATCATCGCCATCACCACCACAGCTGTCATCATCATAACACTATCATCACCATCGCTATAACTACGTATACCCTTCAAAGCGCAACTGACTGACCGTACAATCATTTCCCCATCCCAGAGTTAAACTTCCTCTTTCTCCTCCCTAGGTTTCATTTTTAGTTTCTGTATTTCTGCTCAACTTTCTACCAGGTTGCGGTTTGTCAACCCAATTCTTAATATACGTCAAGTGTACGGGATCTGGGTGTTCACTTACCTTAATCTCACACATCTCTAATCTCACACACTCGTAGTTTCATTTTAAGGCGTCTCAAGGTAATTCGTCGTTCTGTCTCCTCCTCCATCTTGACTGCTTTAGTCCATGCTTTATATGTTCGCGAATTGACTACTGCAATTCCCTCCTCATTGGTCTTCCTAAGGTTCGTCTCTTTCCTCTTCAGTCGGTGCTCAACACAGCTGCTAGACTGATAGTCCGCCTTCCCCCGGTACTCTCGCATATCTACCCTTATGTTTGATGAACTTCACTGGCTCCCTCTCCATGCTCGCATAGAATCTAAAATCCTCACTCTGATCCTCAAGGCTCAGCGGCATCTTGCCCCGAAATACCTGGTTGACGCAATACTTCAGCCTCATTCAGCTTCCTCCCACCGTCCACTGCGTTCCTCTATTTGATTTGACCTTTTGGTTCCTTGTACTAGAACTGCTATGGCTCAGTCTCGTTCCTTTGCTTCAATTGGTTCCTCACTCTGGAATGCGCTTTCTCTTTCTCCTTTGTTCGCTCTACAATTCTATCTGGCAGTCATCAGATCAGGTGGCATTACATCTGGGCATACATCAGATGAGAACAAGTCAGTGCCGGCCTTACGGGTGTGCGAACCGTGCGGTCGCACAGGGCCCTCAACTTAGGGACCCGAAAGTGTCACAGAAACTTAACATTACAAGACATCCTAATTATAATAATGTATTATTGTGTCGATTAAACCTAGTCTGTTCTCAATAAAATAAAAGTAAAGTTAAATGGTACCAACAGTTTACCAAAATAAAATGATTAGCAATGAAAAACAGTTTGACTTGTGTCGAGGGGACCCGTACAGTATACTCTGCACAGGGCCCGAAATATCCTAAGGCCGTCGCTGAACAAGTGAAAGCTAGCTTAGACCAACTCGAAGGATGGCACTAACTTTGTTGACGGGTACATGATGCATTGGCCGCTCGGGTCAGAACAAGTACATGGGTTGAATAGGTCATCGTGTTGAAGGCCAAAGTTGTGACCCATTTCGTGATCCATAACTGCACCGGCGACGGATGGTAGAGGATAAACGTCCTGCACAGACAACAATCATCTCATCGTCTAATTGATCTAAATGAAGCTCCTTTACACCCCTATCCTAACCTCTAGCATATCTTATTAGCAATGGTCATCCAGATTATTATTTTATTATTTATTATTAGCCTACGGTACTATTATTATTTTGCTTTTGTTTTTGTTTTTGTTATTATTATTATTATTATTATTATTATTATTATTATTATTATTATTATTATTATTATTATTATTATTATTATTATTACGAATCTGTTGTGCGGTTAGTCAAATAGCCAGGTGAAGAGCGGTTAGACATCCAGATGTTTAAAAGCCATTGGGAAAAAATAGAGAGATCTGATCGAGGCGTTTCATGAAGGAAGAAAAAGAGTTCAAACATCGGACAAACATTGATAACCAGTTCCATTCCTTGGAGACAGAAGCGTGATAAGCACAAGAAACCATAAGTAGGCAAATATATCCTTTATTATACCAATTGCTGACCGCATTTTTGTTTGCACGAAAATCACATGTAGGCCTATGTGTTATGCGAACCGAACATAAAGGTGTTGGGGTGCCATCTATCAATGGCATTAAACGCATGCCTCAATCATCCGCATTACAAATGTTTTGCGTGCCAAACTGTCTGCTAGCGGTATAAATCTATTGTGGGCTCTTGGACGCAGTGGATATGAGGTATGTTTTATCAGAGGCAGCAGTCCGTGTAGTGCCTTTCGATGGAATTTATAACGGCATCAATTTTGCTTCATCGAGGCTCAACCAAAAGACCCACACCCGAAGATCGCAGCCTGTAAGGAGGGATGTAAAGAGATACTAGTGGTGTTGTAGAATATGTTGCAGGCCTTATAGAATTCCTTTGATTATTATGGATTATTATTAGGGTGTAGCTTTTGAGCAGCTCAAATAGGTTCTGCCAATGCTGTTTGCAAACGTTCCGCTTCCATAAAATTCAATTAGACGTGTCATTCTCTACCGGTCTCTACTCATGTTGGTATTGGGTGCGCGCCTAAGATACGCCCATAAGAAACAGGGTAAGCAAAACGGATTTAAATCAACAATAGATACCGGATTATGTGGTTAACAGGAGGGCGGAGAATTTTAGAGCAAGACTGAGATTTTAAAAAGCTGCAGAAATGAATCACCTTTTCAATCGACGATATTTTAGCGAAGTAGATTTGAATCTACGGGTATATTTTGCCACCTGCATGCACTCATTTATCTCAGGCATAAATACATAAACATACATAAATACATACATACATGCATACATACAGTCATACATACATACATACTTACATGCATAAACTGCTCTATATTTAAGTGCCTTAAAATCTTTAATGCAGTCAATCTTAAACAAACTCAAACAAAAAACTCCTATGAAATGACTCATATGGATTTATTATGAAACTGTCTAATGAAGTTAAACTTACCCCTACGAAGGCAGCGGAATTTTCATTCTTGCACATTTGGCCACGGTAGGCATATCCAATTACAATTCCGAAAGTGTTGTTCCTGCACAACAATCAAACTGGGTTTTATAAATCACTCAAGTCTTTTTTTCTTTTGCGGTGGCTGGGCTGGGAGCACTCCTGAGTCAGGAGATTACTTGAAGGGGCGCTATATAAATCTCCAGAATGAATGAACAAAGCCGAAATTATGCATATAAGCTTCGTTTACCTAACTTGTGATTAGTAACTTCGAATCGCGACGGTCTCTAATGCATAGAGCTTCAAACAATGGCGCACAAAAACCAACCCTTTACTCAGGTATTATGTCTAGAAGATCGGGCTCTGAATCTCATACAGTAAAAATTTGTTGAACAATCATGAGCAAGACTAAATACTGTGCTATTATTTCAAAAAGCACGCAGTAGTCCCCTACTATAACAGCCACGTTGAATCTGTCATTTAGATGGCTCTCATTGTGTCAACTATCGGCCCAGTGTTGGCCCAAAATTGGCCCAATGCTGGCCTATTATTGGCTTAGTGATCACGGTTGTTTTCGCAAACAACTCCATTTTCGATTTTGAGCTGGAGAAGTTGTGAGTTAGCATTCAATCAGTAGTATGTAATCTTATCAAAACAATCTGGAGATCATCCGTTTTCGTGTAACACAAGACAGCTGCAGTTCAGTCACTTTTAAGCAAAACCTCATTCCAAAATCGCAATCCTTTGAGCTAGTCGAGATCCTCAAGTACCAATCGAATCATATGTTATATTCGGGAACTCGTTGAATCATATCTAGCCTAACTATCCTTCTATCATTACTATCCATAGTTACCACCCTCTGACTGTGCTACCCCCCAAACTATCACATCATCCCTTTAAAAAGTGAGCATGCTTTCCAGATCAGAGAATAACATACGTGATGAGAACCCCATTGTCATTGTAGTGGAAAGGATTGACGTAGGTCATGCGGTAATTGGCCCACTGACTCAAAGTTGAATCCTTGTCCGAAGTGTTAACCGTAATTTTGTCGCCCGTGTTCCAGACTTCAATTCCAACGAGAACGATATAGATGCCGAGAGGTTGGAAGCCCTAAAATAAATCCACATTGAATATTTTGCATGAACTCGTTTTGATAATGTTCTGATGTGCTGCTTCAGCAATTAAACAACAGATCTGCTTTGCCGACATAATTGTTAGGCCTACTTAGACTTTTCAAGTTAACTGCATTCTAATACTGAAATCTTCTAGACAGAACAAGTTTACCCCTGCAATACTTCAGTAAGGCGAATGTTCAGCAATGGTGTGACACAGAGTAATAATAATCTCTCCATGACACGCAAGACGCCCGATGAATTATGTCTGGGTCAGGCTGAGTGTAGTCTCTTGCACTGTATAATTTTCTTTTATAGTTTATCTCTTTCCATGAGATGACAATATCCAGCTCTTTCCGACGGATTTTTCCATGTCATCGTTCATTGAAGCTGACTACTTAAAAGAACCCAGAGTAACAGTCGTTCTGTAGATTACATCTTCCTAATACCTTATTAAGAAAAGAAAGTGAGTTTGTAAGAGCTTACCGCGCTGGCGATGTTGACAATGTCCTTTGTTCTCTGGATGACCACATTCACGTCGCTTCCCTTTGCTAGATACTACAATTCAATCGCAGAATTAAGACTATCTTCAACCTACAATTTCTAAAGGATTTACCTACTTATGCCAACTGAGACCTTGTACCGATTCATGTCCTTATCTCTATCCATATTCATGTCTTTATCTCGATCTCTATCCTACCTCTCTCTTCATACCTCCTTCTGTCTCTTTTCCCAAGTCTTTCGTTGTCCCTTTCAGCCCAACGCTTCTGAAGGACTTATAACCTTCATACGCTGTCTCTCTCTCTCTGTTCTATCCGTCTCTGTGTTCCTATCCCCCTCTCTGCTAATTCTCTCTATATCTTTGTCTGTCTGTCTGTCTGTGTCTATGTGTGTGTGTGTGCCTCTGTGCGTCTGTTTGTCTCTGTCTCTGCAGATTTTTATCGACCTCTGACCGCATGTATCTTTCTTTTGAAAAATCTACTAACGTCGATGAACTTGAAATTATGATTCCTTAACTAGGTCAAGACAATGAGATGGAATGAGATGCACGTCCTACGACGCTTCTTTCCGCCACCTGTGCTGCGACCCTACGCTCTCCGGCCTCGTGCACATGACTTTGTACTTCCTCCAAAAGACTCTAAGAACTTTATACCTAGAGTTCTATACAAGCGAATTTTTAAGCCACCACATTGACCCAAATCTTAAAAACTAACATTATTCCCTTTTTTCTTTATAGTACTCTTTATAGTACTCTTTGTGTATGTAAGTTGTGAAGCGGTGTGTCTTCCTGCTTGATAAATAAACGAATATATCATCATCATCAACAATAAAGTAATTTTATCCACAGCTTACCTGTGAATAATCGTTTGCTACATAGAGTTCCACGATTTTATTCTTCTTGTCCAAGTCTTGAGGCCAAATGAATCGCTTCTGCTGAAATTGAAAGAAATTATCTCAGGTGCTTCATTACATCCTCTACTGACGTTCGCCGACAGGCTATCGGAGTCCGACTAGTGTCTCCATTCATAAAAAGGAACTACTTCATCACTATTACAATTTTTTAAATATTATGCACAATTTGGACAATAAGCACTAGAGGTGGTAGCTATAAAGAGTTGTAGTGAGGGAAGGACATTTATCCTCGATATGATTCAACGAGTTTGCGAATGTATGATTCGGTAAAGGCATTTTAGCGTATTTTAGTTATAGTGGAGGTAGAGTTGTATTTTTGCGTATTTTATTATTTCAATGATTTTAATTATTACTGTAATGAATCCAGATTCTATTTAAGCAAGATTCTATTCATCAATCCCACTTCTAATTTATACTAAAATTATGTTCATCAATCCCCACTCTATTAAGCAAGAATTCTTTTTGTCAGTCCAACTTGTATTCGACCAACGCGGGAACCCTTGCTAAACTATACGCTTTTGTCATCAATCCAGCTTCTATTTTAGCAAATAACTAACTTCATCAATACAACTTCCATTTAGGCAAACAATTATTTTTATCAGTCCAGCTTCTAGTTACGCAGACACTTCAGAGAAATAATAAAATATGCTAAAATACTCGGCCATCATGAATTAAAATACGCTAAAATGCACTTTTGCATGTGATTCGATTGGGTCTCGTAGATATTGGCAAATTTGCAGTTCAAAGGATTGTGATATTGGGGTGACGTTTTGCTTGTATTGATGCCCTGTGCTACACGAAAACGACGCTCCAGATATTTTCCAAGATTACTTAAGATTGACTAAATGTTAACTGACAAATTTCTCCAGCTCCAGATCGAAAAGGGAGTCGTTAGCGAAAACAACCGCGATCACTAAGCCAGTAATGGGCCAGCCTTGTGCCGTTTTTGGGCCAACACTAGGCCAATAGTTGACCAACACTCACGTATAGAGATGCATCTATATGACAGAATCAACGGGGTTTCCTTCAGGGGACTGCTGCGGGCCATTTTTCGTTAAACATAACAGCACAGTATTTAGTCTTTCCCATGATTGTTCAAAAAAAATTTATAGTGTGAGATTCAAGTCTAAGCGGACTGACGATCTTGATTAAGACTTCGTGTTTGAGGTACCATCGTTTGAAGTCTTACGGATTAGGCACAGCAGTGCATATTTTAACGGATTTGTACTACTGGGACAAAGCCTGCTACGCTACTTTCAATGTTATTGGAAACTAACACTGAAAGTAGAGTATTACCTGGGAAAATCACCAAAACTACTGGGACAAATCCTAAAACTACTGGGGCAAATTCTAAAACTACTAGGACATAACCCTAACCCTAGTTATACAGTTAAAATATGCACTGAGGCACAGGAACCATAGAAGTTACTAATTACAAATTAGGTTACCGTAGTTTATTTGCATCGTGTCGGCTTTGTTCAGGAACAACCGTATCGGATCTGTAATTGGCCTAGCCAAGCTTGGCGAGATGTGCAAGAATAGACTTTCCGTTGCCTTCGTAGGGGTAAGTATAACCCCATTAAACAGTTTCATACTAAATCTATACCAGTCATTACATAGACGCCTTATTGTTAGTTTGTTTGAGTTCATTTAACCCTCGGGCTACCAAGGGAGGGGGTGGTTGCCACCCCCCTACGTTTTTATGCATAATTTTTTTTCATATGGAATATAATTTTTGCATGTTAGGTAGCTGTAGCAGATTTATTGGCGCACATTTTGAGGTAAACATCATGGTGGTAGCCCACGCCATTCAAAAGTTATACCTGATATACCGAGGCACCAGGGGGTGGGTGGATACCACCCCTTAGTTTTTCGACTATAGCTTATTGACTATTCTTTCTAGAAGAGAAACAATTATACCATTCTTTAGAGGAATGCAGGGCTTCATTTGCATACCTACATCTTTGTCTTATGAAAACCGGAAGTGATCAAAATAAATAATAATATGCGTACTATGCGTGAAAAATGGCTGAATGGAAGCACTCCCCCTTAGTTTTTGTCTGTAGCGTATTTATTTGTCTTCCTGGAAGAGAAACAAAGATACCACTCTTTAGAGGGAATGTAGGGCTTAATTTGCATCCTACATCTTTGTCTTTTGAATACCGGAAGTGATCAAAATAAATAATAATACGCGTAATCTGTGTGAAAATGGCTGAATACAGAATTTACAACGTAAACCGATATATATGTATGGATATATAAGCTTATGTATTGAACTATGGATGTACATTTATGCTATATAAACATGTGTAGGGATGATTGTGTGTATCTTTTATACATAGATTAGTTTCAAAATACACATAATCTTATATTTGTTTATCGAAAAAGTACAAAATGTATGCAATAATATAAAATACGTATTGCTAATTAATGGGTTCCGTTGTTAAAAGTGATGTAATTTCGAGGTGCATTCACATAATGTACAACTAAATATACCATTCTGTGCAGAAATGAATGCTGAATCCATTGCTATATTACAAGTTATGATATGTGAAACCAAACACGAAATCCAGGGGGAGGGTGGTAACCACCCCCTTTGGTAGCCGATGTCACAAAAAAGCATGGTAACCCTAGGGTTAAGGCGTTTTAGATAATAGAGGAGTTTATGTATGTATGTATGCGCTCATGTTTTTGTGTGAATGTCTATGTGTGTGCATGCATGTTAATGTAGGCTCCATGTGTGAGATAATGAGCTTATGAATGTGGCAATGATAATTATTATACTAGTATATTTCTAATCTTCTTCGTTTAAATGCTATCAAAGCTCCTATTGAAAAAGTGATTCATTTCTGCAATTCTCCGTCTTGCTGTAAAATACTTCGCCTTCCTTTGAACCACATAATCCGGAATCTATTTTTGATTTAAATCCGTTTTGCTTACCCTGTTGCTTATCGGCGTATATTAGGCGTGCACCCAATGCCAGTTTGAGTAGACCTCTATAGAATTGCCTGACTAGTTGAATGTTGTGGAAGTGAGACGTTTGCAAACAGCATTGTCAGAACCTATTCATGCAGCTAAAAAGCCACATCCTAATAATAATTCATAATAAAAAATTCTATAAGGTCATTGTAACATATTCTACAACAGCAAGATCTTCGGTTGTGGGTCTTTTGGTTGAGCCTCGATGTAGCACCGTCATGGGCTCTATGAGGTTTCTAGTTACTGCTACGAAAGAATGGAAACGATTACCAATTCTCTGCAGTGTTCAAACTCTTTTTCTTCCTTCTTGAAACGACTCAAAACTCACTCTTTCTCATTGACTTTCAAACATCTGGAAACATTAAACAGCACTTCACTTAAGCTTTTCTCAGTAGACTCTATATAAATCTGAGATTACGATTGTTATTGAGAGATGCTTGGGTAAGGATTCTGGTTTTCAAGCGATAATAATTTAAACCAGGCTAGATGATTGTTGTCTGTGCAGGACGTTGATCCTCTGCCGTCCGTCGCTGCTGCAGTTATGGATCACGAAATGGGTCATAATTTTGGTCTCATCCACGACACTGTGTCGTGTCCGTGCTCTGACCCGAGCGGCCAATGCATCATGGCTCCGATAAAGTCAGTCCAATCTTTCGATTTGGTCTAAGCTAGCCTTCAACCATTCTCATCTGATGTATGCTCGTGAATAAGATGGTGCTTTTCAATTCAATTCAATTCAACACTTTTATTGGCACCAAGTACCAAATTCTTCACAAAAAGCAAATCTAGCAGTACATAATCACTTCAGTCCAATTATCAATAATATTATAATATGCAGCAAAGTTGTCTACCATAAAACAATCGGTTTCCTAGTGTCAAAGGGTTATCCCTAAAGGAGCACTAATACTCCGCTGCCAGGAAGCCCCATTTTCCTTAATTTTCTAAGTATAGGTAGAACAGATGATCAGTAGCAGTGGTTTTCTACATCCATTATAGTTTATTTATTCCAGTTCAACAAGATACTCTTTAAGTTTCATTTTAAATATTGCTAAAGTTGTCACATTAGTCAAAGGAATCGGCAGCGAATTCCATGCACAGGGTCCATGATAAGAAATTGAGAACAGTCGAGTTTTGGTCCGTGCATAAACTTTATGGTACTTATTATAGGATCTGGTGTAATAGCAATGTACATCTGAGTTCAATTGGAAGTTATTAGCAAACCTTTCTGGCAATAGCCTATGTTTAAATCTATACATAAATATCCCAGTCTGCATGTTATTTATGTTTAGCAACGACATTATTCTGAGTTTCTTAAAGTATGTGCGAGTGCTTTGATTGTATTTAAGACCACAAATAATGCGTACAATACGCTTCTGTAATACTGTAAGTCTTGTCAGGTGCGAGTGGTAGTTTGAAGCCCATACAATATTGCAATAGGAGAGGTAAGGAAGAATGAGAGTGTTGTACAAGTTCATCAGGATAGGTTTCTGTAATACATGTCGAATCCGAGAAATGATGCCTATGTTTTTGGCCACTTTTTTGCTATTATTGAGACATGATCATTAAACGTTAAATGCTCATCAACATATACACCTAAAAATGTTGTAGTAGTGACCCGAGTAATTTCCATGTTATCAATTTTGATACTAGAATCAAGGACAGGGAGAATTTTCTTCCTAGATCTAAATATAATATAATTAGTCTTGGATAAATTTAAGGATAATTTATTGGCTTTAAACCATTCAGATAGACTTTCTAATTCATTACCTGCCCTGGTGTACAAGGTTTCAAGAGATTTATCAGACAAAAATGCATTGGTGTCATCTGCAAATTCGCTTAGCTTTGGAGTAGCGCTTCAGAAATTTGTAGTTTACGATCAGAGTAGCCTACGATGCTCAAATGCTATCGATGTTTTCCAATGTCACCTAAACCGTTTAACCAGACGACCATGGCTGACTAACTAGCATCTGTTTTGAACATTTTATTATAATTATGTCGAGCGTTGTTCAGAGATGGATAATGGCGCTATATCAGTAAATATTTCTTAAACACAAAATTCCATCAATGGTTGCTGTCGTTGAGGTGTCGATGGTCGTGGTGTTAGGTAAGGTGATACTAGTGGTGATGATGATGATGATGATAGTTGTGGTGGTGGAGTGATGATGATGATGATGAGGAAAGTGGTGGTGGTGTTTGTGATGGTGGTGTGTGATAGTGGTGATGGCGATGACGATTATTGGGGTCATTTTGGTAGTGATGATTATGACTGTGGTGTTGATGGTGATATTGATGGAAGTGTTGCTTTTACAGTCCATCGTTTACTTGGTCGCAGTGTTCGAAGGATCAGTTTGCAACCTTATTTCAACACGGACAGGACATTTGTCTCTACAATGTTCCGCAGACAATAGAACCAAACAACGCCCTTTGTGGCAACGGATTCGTTGAAAATGGGGAACAATGCGACTGTGGAAACTCAACAAATCAGGTCTCATCCTGCACTTGCTTACGGCAGATGCTGTAACATCAGCATGTTTAGGCTTCCATTTGGCTTGCACTCAGTGCGAACCGGTGATACCGCGTTCTGTTTGTAACCTAGTGATTTTGGATTCGAGTATGAAGATCAGAATGTATTGCAACGACCCTGTGCAAAATTAAGTGTATCTTGCACCAGAATTCTGTTAGTGGAGACTTTGCTTTACTGAGAAGTACACGTCAAGTCCTGTGATGCATTTGATCCCTAACTAAGTCGTTTGGATTCGCCCACTACTACCTGAACAGTCTAATAATTATTATAGGAATTGAGCGACTCCTTACGCTTCACTGTGGAACATGGCAACTACTTTTTTCACAGTAATATCACATAATGTAAATCTTCGAAGTTTCTCAGCGCCACACAAAAGCGGCCGAGCTTAGGCACAGACGCTGTATCAAATAGAGCTACATAAACTGGCCTCCGTGGATACCATTTTGCTGTGACATCGGCCATAGATTAAATGAGACTTATTGTTTTGATTGCAGGAATGTAACAAAGCCTGTTGTAATCCGACGACGTGTAAACTGGTGTCTCCGGCCACCTGTGCTTACGGTAGATGTTGTAACATCAGCACCTGTCAGGTGGCTACTCTCATATTCTACTGTTTGTACTGGCGTGCTTTCTATAATGCGAAGGCTGTTGTGCGTTTAAGAGTTTCTGCGACCGTAATGTAATTGGGGACGCGATCTGGTCAGTATGCTAACTCCATAGATGCAGAAAATACTGTCACAGCAGAGTTGAGATCTACTTCAGATCTACTGTAAGGCTTTTAAGTCTACAAGTTTAACTACATGCGCAATTGTCAACTGTGACATTAATGCTGTATCTTTCATAATTATTTACTTGCAGTTGTGATCGAGGACGCTATTTTGGTTTAAAGTATTATCAGGATAAGCTCAAATTTCAATAAATTCACAATACAGATTTGTTTGGAACAAACCAAAATAAGCCGCAATATATTAGGCCTATTTCGTCCACTGAGATACAAACTTATTTTTGAGTGTATACAGTCAATCACTAAGTTTCGCGTGATTTCAATTTTCTCTTGTTTCTAGTTTTGATTCGCTAATTTTAAATTGAGTGAGAGAAAAGTAGGTAATTAGGCAAATAAAAAATTACTTGTTACAAAGTACTTGATTAACTAGAACGTTTTTAATGTGTTGAGTGTCTTTCGATACAAGTATTGCTTCAGACATTGTAAGTTTATCTAAGTATCTTTCTTTCTGTTCTGATACTTAGATATTACCTTGTGACACCGTGTGCCGTGGAAAGTCAGACGTCAGCTGCGATTTGGACGAGTTTTGCGACGGTCACAACCACCTGTGTCCCGATGATACCCACCTTCCGGATGGAGCCAACTGCACTGTCAATGGAGTACGAGCTCCCTTAATTAGAAATTAATTCTATATTGTTCTTAGATATAATCTACTCACAAACATATGAGTGACTGCTATCTCTGATGTCTTAACGCCATGTACACTTCGTTAGATGCCGCAATTGTAATGGCAATCGAACATTTATATAGCGTCACTCAGCGATTCAGAGGCGATCCCGACCCAAATCAGTGCTATTACTAACGAATAAAATAGACATCAGGCGTTTCCGAAACAGAGGATGAGAAAGACTGAGGAGCTCGTGCCACAATTCCTGCGAAAGACGGTTTCAGCTAGAGGGACCAACATTTGCAAATAACAATAATAATTATTATTGTACCTAAGTGCCTAAGATACAGAAATGAAAGAAAAGACAACCTAAGATAGGGGAGGTAGGGTAATGCGAGTCTCTAAATCCCATGCAAATTAAAGCTATGGAGGGCGAAGCCGAGCAAGGCTAGACTAAGGTAGGCAAGGTTAAAATAACATAGTCTAAGATTGAAGCAAGGCAATGCACGTCATGGCTCGTTGATTTCCATGCCATAAACAGCTTTTCTGGAAGAAGATGCCTGGTGTTTCGATCGACGATCATAGAAGAAGAACGATGCAAATGACTGTTCGCATTGACTTCGAAAATTGTGATGTAAACCTCGGACTTTTTGACGAGACAGTCGTCACAATTACAGCAACCTTCTAAAGACCTGTTTGATTAAAAACTGTGCACTAATATTATGTTTGTGTAGGTTGCAGCGTATTGTTACAACGGACTGTGTCGCAGCCACCAATCACAGTGCGAGCTGCTCTGGGGACCAGGAACGCTCTCATCGTCCGACTTGTGCTACAATTATTTTAATCAACGTGGGCAGTCCCACGGCAGCTGTGGCATGAACTGGCTCCCAAACGTAACCTATGTTCCATGCGCAATCGGGTAAACAAACACCCACCATCTTTTGTATCGAATATAAGCAAAGACTTTTTGCGATTCAAAAATCTTAGCAGAATAGAAACACAGATTAAAAGTTCTTCAATGATGCACTTCGTTTTGTAACTGGAAATTTCCGTAGGGTTTCCTCGGAGTTGGTAAGGCTATACAACTGTCTCTTCTTCGATATAATTTGACGTTTATGTTTTCCTCTATACACATTTCTTTCATATCATCAGCGATATAATTTCAATACTTTCATACTTTATTATAATAATTTATTCGTCTGAACGACCTCACACACACACACACACACACACACACACACACACACACACACACACACACACACACACACACACACACACACACACACACACACACACACACACACAACACGCACGCACACACACACACACACACGAACACATACACGTATGCATACATATGCGGCTAACACACTCACGCACGCACACACACACAACACGCAAACACACACACCACACACAGACACACACACAGACACACACACACGCACTCACGCACGCACGCACGCACACACGTTCTGTTAATGAATCGTCTTGTCGCTATGTAACATCAAAATCTGTGGGAATTGGAAGTCCAGTTGGGCTGCAAAAGAAGCAATCGTCGTACCCTACTTAGTACTTACGCATCTCCTCCACTCCTCCTTGGCACTCATCCCAGAACATCTCCAGGCATCTGTACGTTCCGGATTTGAATCAGACGATAAAAGAAACTTTTGACCTGCGCATAGATTTAGAGTAACACTTCAGCAATTTTGCATTTACGATTACGACTATTTCTGCTCGTCCAAAGAAGATCTTGAATCTGATTACATCATCAAAAGGGAGCCAATGAAATGTTCCAAGCAACTATACCGACACGTGAGAAAATTTAGGCAGGTTTGTGACAATGCAGGTGACTCAGTCGCGAACATGTCGATGATTGGACTGACCTGCTAGTTGTCCAAGCGCTCTAAGGTAAGCAAGTGGACTACGTAACGGGTCGCAGTCGCATTACACGATACATTTCGACGTAATCTAAGTTTTTCCAAATCTGAGTTTACTGGCAAAAGGAAGACTAACAGAGGGAATATGACGACAATTGAACTGTATACTCTACCATTTGCCATTTTCTTGTACTGTGCTACCAGCTCCATCCGCCTTCTCACGCAATAGACCATCCTCCCGTAACAGTCTACCATTAACACTTCAATGACAAGCTGCATTGGTTTCCCAGTCACTTTTAGTAAAAAAACTCTCGTCGGTAAAGTGTTATACCTATTTCATCAGAGACAACTCGAGAAACAGTTTTAACCATCTTAAGTTTCAATTTTTCAATTTTTTATTTTTTGCCATGCTAAGCGCCGTTGTGAGGTTCGTAAAAGCCGCTTTACAAAATGCCAGGTAGACATTTTGCATTTGCCAAGAGTGCTACGTTATTAGAAATTAAAGCTAGTATGAAATCTTCATGTTTCAGTAATGTGTTGTGCGGAACACTGCAATGCAAAGATTTTACCAGGACCCTTTCTTATTATCTGAAATACTACACTACAGCCAATGCAACTTATGGTGACGACACATGCCATACGGTTATGTTCGATGTTGGACTCGACACCCAGGACCCTGGCTATGTCCCCAGTGGAGCCAGTTGTGGCACGGGAAAGGCAAGTTTCCTTCATATGTTTTGAAGGAAATCACTCGTTTGTCTATCGAGATAAAGGTAGAATCGTGAAGAAATTTCTCGTCGAATCTCTGCTCTCTGTTTGAGTCACTTCTCATTGTACTGTACTGTCAGTGAGAAAATCATTCCTAACAGCATGCCCATGTGGTGCTCATATGGGACGTACATTACTATGTGAATAGGCATGCCGGCAGGAATGTGGTGTTGTTTCTAAACTGCTCTAGATCTACAATCACAAAATGCACGTTTTGGTCAATGTCTTTTCTAAGTGAGTATACACGACTCACTTTCCATGTCCAGCAGAATATATACAATGTACATTATAAGATAACAACACTTCGCCACTGGATTTATGGGGGGGTCCGGTGGCGCGTTGGATAACATCTGGCGAAGAGTGCGAGAGGTACCGAGTTCGAGCCCCGTTAGGGCAGATTTGCTTTGTAGGCTGCTATTAGCGCCGTTGTATTACAAGCTGTCTGTTCTGTTAGTAGTTAACTATTTAAGATTGTTTCAATTGCATAACATGTAAATGTACAGCGCAGTGCGTTTGTCAAGCGCTAAATTAAAGAAAAGATATTATTATTATTATTATTATTATTTCGGACTTAAATAATCGTAATCGCAAACTCCAAAATTGTAAAGCGCCACTCCGAAACTAAGTGCAGGGCAACAGCTGATTAATGAGCGTTGCGTCGTAAAAGAGGATCTGTCCAGAGATGCCAAGTAAAGACCCCAGCGGACGTTTGCCAGAGAGACCAGAAACAGGAGGTATAGCAGCTGCCAAAACGGGTTTCTTTGATGACGAGAAAGCTTGGAAGGAGGAAGATCGGATGAATTAGGGTAGGAACTAAGAGTTGAGACTTCGATTTGGAATGAAAAGCCTGTGGGGTGATGAGTAGATGAGTCTGAGGCGGACTCCGTCATACCATGATATGGATGACGGAGGTGAGTGACAGTATTCGTGGAGGAACTGGGAATAGATACTACGAAAAGAAAATAACTGTTGACTGTATCTTCCATTAGTAGTAGGCCCTATCTATTTTAGTTCATCCTTCTATTAGGAGTATCATCTGACTGAGGCTCTTCTTCAACTTGTGCTTTTAAAGACATGACTTTAATCACCAATGTTACCTTCTGCACAACCTTACACTGTTATTTGGCGAGCTCAGTTGTTGGCCTATCTAAACCAGTTTCGTTCCTATCGGTTTAAACCCGATTGTAGGCCCTATATTTAATAAATTGTTGGCGACCAAACAAGCGATTTTAAGTCAATTCCTATGGCAACTGATGATCCTAAATTTCGCCTCCACTTAACCAGACCACACGAACTATCCTATAATTATACTGTTGTGGCCGAAACCCATGAATAAAATTGACAAAGAATGATAGGATAATTTGTAACAGTCTTTCGACTTCAGAAACGTATTATTATAGTCTAATATAATATTACGGTATAATATTGTTAGATGTGTGTCAATCAACGATGCCTGAACGTCAGCAGCCTCAACACGATTCCATGTGCAAGCAGCTGCCAGACAAATGAAGTAAGTATATGCTCGATCTAAAAGTTCCAAATGAATCATATAAGATCAGGGAAAACATGTATCAAGGTTGATCGGATTTAGCGGAACTTATAATAGAAATAAGAATTACAACAGAATATGAGTTTTCTTAACCTTTATAGGGCGGCTTGGGGTCAATAATTACCCCAGCGGTGTTTGGATGTTGATTGCGGAGCAACTCTATGTAGGTATATAATTATAGTCTGGCGTTCCATGTATTTACAAGTTTCGACCAATGACATATTCTGACACCAAAACCATCACAATGTCATGTTCTGGAGAAAAGATTTTTTAGTCCAATGTGTCATGGGGTAAATATTTACCCCACGTCGTCCTCAACATCGTAATATTTTCGTTCATAATGAAATTGTGCTTTTGACAGATATAAAATATTATATTCTCATAAGTAACTGCAATCGGAAATAAAGTGTTGCATCTAACGTGGAATTGAATTTCAATAGTTGCAATAATTTTGAAGAGTTTACTTTCCACGATGGCAGCCAAAAGAAAAAACATATATATGTCTCAGCTCATACGTAAGCTAGAATAGCAAATAAAGTGTCGAATTCAATGTTTTCAAGGTCAAGGACTTGATTTATCGTAGCGGCAATAGTGTGCGAGTTTTACTTTGTAAGATGGCGGCCAATGTGGCCGCCAAAACACAAAAATATGTATATCTCAGCCCATAGATAAGCTAGAATTACAAATGAAGTGTCAAATTTCATACATTCAAGGTCTACGAATCGGTTTCTCGTTGCGGCAATACTTTCCAAGATGGCGGCAAATATGTCCGCCAAAAGAAAACTTTGTATGCATAAGTTCGTAGTTTAGCTAGAATAAGAAATTAAGTGTTGAATTTAATATTTTCAAGGTCCAGGACTCGACCTATGGTAGCAGCAATAGTGTGCGAGTGGTACTTTCCAAGACGCGGCAAATATGGCCGCCAACACGAAACTATGAGCTGAGATAGACATATTCTTGTGTTTTGGCGGCCATATTGGTCGCCATCATGGATAGCAACAATCCCACGCTTTTACCAGTACCAGAAATCGATTCTTTGACATCGAAAATATTAAAATAGACAATTTCTTTATTATTCTAGCTTATCTATGAGCTGAGTTACACATAATGTTTTGGAAGCCACATTGGCTGCCATGTTGGATATTGGTATTCCCACACTAAAGACAATGAGATGAGACACTTGGAGGCTGGAGCTGAAGCGATGTAACTGTTTAAAAGGTATGCAACAACTTGGGACAGTGCCAGAATACTATCGGAAGCTGTCAACAATCAACAACAGCTACGTCCTTGACTACACGACAGGAGCCAACGACAACTGCGACAATTCCCACAACAACAACGACGCTAACTCCGACGACAAGTACGCTGACTACGACTAAGAACCCAATTTCAACTTCAACTACGCCATTTCCGACTACAAGTACCCCCATTTCAACTTCAACTACGCCATTTCCGACTACAAGTACCACAATTTCAACTTCAACTACGCCATTTCCGACTACAAGTACCACAATTTCAACTTCAACTACGCCATTTCCGACTACAAGTACCACAATTTCAACTACGCCATTTCCGACTACAAGAACAACAATTTCAACTTCAACTACGCCATTTCCGACTACAAGTACCACAATTTCAACTTCAACTACGCCATTTCCGACTACAAGTACCACAATTTCAACTTCAACTACGCCATTTCCGACTACAAGTACCACAATTTCAACTTCAACTACGCCATTTCCGACTACAAGTACCACAATTTCAACTACGCCATTTCCGACTACAAGTACCACAATTTCAACTTCAACTACGCCATTTCCGACTACAAGTACCACAATTTCAACTTCAACTACGCCATTTCCGACTACAAGTACCACAATTTCAACTTCAACTACGCCATTTCCGACTACAAGAACAACAATTTCAACTTCAACTACGCCATTTCCGACTACAAGTACCAGAATTTCAACTTCAACTACGCCATTTCCGACTACACGTACCACAATTTCAACTTCAACTACGCCATTTCCGACTACAAGTACCACAATTTCAACTTCAACTACGCCATTTCCGACTACAAGTACCACAATTTCAACTTCAACTACGCCATTTCCGACTACAAGTACCACAATTTCAACTTCAACTACGCCATTTCCGACTACAAGTACCACAATTTCAACTTCAACTACGCCATTTCCGACTACAAGAACAACAATTTCAACTTCAACTACGCCATTTCCGACTACAAGTACCACAATTTCAACTTCAACTACGCCATTTCCGACTACACGTACCACAATTTCAACTTCAACTACGCCATATCCGACTACAAGTACCACAATTTCAACTTCAACTACGCCATTTCCGACTACAAGTACCACAATTTCAACTACGCCATTTCCGACTACAAGTACCACAATTTCAACTTCAACTACGCCATTGTCGACTACAAGCACCACAATTTCAACTTCAACTACGCCATTTCCGACTACAAGTACAACAATTTCAACTTCAACTACGCCATTTCCGACTACAAGAACAACAATTTCAACTTCAACTACGCCATTTCCGACTACAAGTACCACAATTTCAACTTCAACTACGCCATTTCCGACTACACGTACCACAATTTCAACTTCAACTACGCCATTTCCGACTACAAGTACCACAATTTCAACTTCAACTACGCCATTTCCGACTACAAGTACCACAATTTCAACTTCAACTACGCCATTTCCGACTACAAGTACCACAATTTCAACTTCAACTACGCCATTTCCGACTACAAGTACCACAATTTCAACTTCAACTACGCCATTTCCGACTACAAGAACAACAATTTCAACTTCAACTACGCCAATTCCGACTGCAAGCACAACAATTCCAACTCAACCTACACCATCTACTTCTGGAAGTACTCTAATTCCAACTCCAACTACGCCATTTCCGACTACACGTACTACAATTTCAGCTTCAACTACGCCTTTTTCGACTACAAGTACCCCAATTCCAACTCCAACTACGCCATTTCCGATTACAAGTACCACAATTTCAACTTCAACTACGGTATTTCCGACTTCAAGTACAACTATTCTAACTCCACCTACACCGTCTACCTCTGGAAGTACACCAATTCTAACTCCAACAACGTTATCTCCGTCTACAAGTACACCAATTCAAACTACAAGAGCGCCGACTACTGCTAAGACTACTCCAATTCCGACTATAAATATACCAACTCCGATTACAAGTACCTTGTCTCCAAGTACAAGTACGCCTGAAGTAACGACGACGAGAGCGTCAACGACAACGTTGGTTCTTGGTCTTGTTCTCGGAACACTGGTCTTAATCGCTGCGGTTATTCTTCCTCTCGTCTGCTGTTACATGATCTGTCCAGGAGCCTTTTACTCCTGCTTCCAGTTTATCGTCGGTGCAGGACCAACGACTGCGAGTCTTCCACTGCGATTTGTCACGGGGCCTGACATCACCAGAGGAGCTCTGCCGCCAGCACAACTAGGGCGGCGATGGATTCCCACAGAGCAATTTTATTTACCTCAGCGAGATGTTTATACGTCAGTAACACCACAAACGGATTATCTGCAACCAGTAAGTCATTCTTTAAAGTCTTTCTTTCATTCGTTTATTAGTACTGTAGTCATGCAGGTTGATACATCAAGCGGGTGATGAAGAAAATAATTTTAAAAAGAAGGCAATCTTTGAAGGGTATTTTTGTAAAAATTTTATAAGTGATATTTTGAAGCGACGAAATCTTTTGAATGATTACTTTAATTTTCAATTTTAATCCCGTCATTTGAGCGTCGCTGATGGAAAAGCTTTTACTAAACCACAGTTGTCATTTTAAGAAATGGATGCTAATTTTTGACGCCTCGGTTGGTTTTAGTTACCTCGAAACAATGGCTCAAAGAGTTCTCTAAAGTAGTGTTCCTTATTGCACCAGTCTAGCATATCCGTAGTTGCATCTTTCAAAGTAGGCCTACAACCAAACTTAGCAAACTTCTGCTATAAAATTAAATCGCTTTGTCAAAATTATTACTTACTGAAATTATACATTGTATTTTAATCAAGGATTGGAATATACTTAGACGCCCTAGACAGCCTTTTGGAAGAGCGTATCAGTATCCAAATGCACCTTATTCTGACTCGCAGCCGTATACATCCGGAGATAATAATATGGTAAGAAATTCCTTATTGAAGTATTTCAGAGTGAAAATAGCAGACTACAAGTTACGTGGAATAGATTTTCATTATCTGTTCGCCGTAAATCATACACTGAGATGGTTGGTGGTACTTGTAACATAATTGTGGGGCGTGGTGGTGTAGGGGTATGTTCGGTGCCTTGCAGCCGGAGGGTTGCGGGTTCGAATCCACCTCAAGCCGCCGCGTAAGGACCCTGGGCAAGTCCTTCACTCGCAATTGCTCATGCGCTTCGGCGTGAAACTCCGATTCAGTGTCCGCGCTGCAGTCGGGAACGCCTCTGAGTAGAAATCTGGAAGGGGCGCTATATAAATATCTGAAATGAATGAATGAATGAATGAATTGCCCTGAGAATTTCGGAAATGCATTTTTAGCTAAGTGATTTGTTTTCATGTTCGCCTTGTAAGCATTCTAATCTGAGAACTTCTATTGAGCCATTCTAGTAATGCTCATGGCATCAGTTAATGGTCGTTATTAATAGAAACAGTCAAAATCCAGAATGCCAGTCCGTTCGAAAGAAAGGAGTCTGAGCTTATGAGAAACAGCACATACGGAGGAATGGTGAGTTTCCAGTTGATGTCTAAAGGTCAGAACAGGCTTTGTGGAAATAACTGTTTCCGGAAGAGGAGCCAGAATGCAGATTCAAAGATTACTCATAACAAACGTTTTATTTATCTTTTTTTTTTATCTTGCAGAGAATACCTGAGATTGTTATTCGCTAAATGCTGAGAGCGACGATCGAGATGACTACTTGAAGTCGTATGATTACGAACACAACATAGGTCCTACTATATACCACTGCGGCCCATCTGGTCGTTTTCAGTGTTTATTCATCTCTACGGCATTTTCGATTATACAGACTATGACATTTACATTGTAGAAAAAAAACTTATTTTCCTGTTTATTTCAGTAGCCTATACATGTGCATTCAGCAAACTCTTAAGAGGAATATTGCATTTAATTTGATTACTAGCTTGCATCGCTATCGTAATCGTAATCTCCAAACTTCTAAAGCGCCACTCGAAAGCCAAGCACAGGGCACCAACTTATTCACGAGCGCTGAGTCGAGTGAGATGGGTTGTCCAAAGAGTAGTGGGAGTATATCGCTGTTTTTTTAAAGAAACTAATACACACGCACATTGGGAGTAAGTATGCTATGCTCTATCATGGTCATCGGCCATGCTACTAGATGCTAGTCGACGATTTTGTAACTCAGTTATTACGTCGGATTTAGGTATAAGGCGAAACTCGCTCGATAATTAGTGTAGGCTACATTTAGAATTTACTGCTTGCTTGTTTACTGTTTAACGACCACTGTGTGGTAACAAAGACCATAGCGTCGCCCTCCTCCTTTATCCAGGCTTGGGACTGGCACTGTCAGGAAGCGAACAGTGACGGAGTTAGATGTTTACTGTCGTCGATTTTTGACTTTTCTTGGTTTTTCTGGCTTGAATTATGAACGTTTGGTTTGGACGGTTTCCTGGCTTGGATGATGAGCGTTTGGATGGCAACTCGTTTCAAAAGTTCTTGGCATTTGACCTTCGCTATTGACCTTTCGTCATTGGACTGTTCCATTGTTTAGAACTTGCAAGGGATACCAGGTTCGCGGAGATCATCGTCACTTCCGCCACCTGGCGATTGAGTGCGGTTATGTAACTAGGTCAATAAAGAATTACTTACTTACTTACTTACTGTGTACTGTGATGACTGTTACTGAGTTGACATCCAACGGCCATTGATGAAAACTGCTAGGTGCCTCTCGAAGGTTCCCCACTGTAAAATATGACCTCACTCTAGTGACTAGCTAGCAAACACTTGGGGAGGCTAGTTAGACCATAAAATTAGAAATGTTAGTTACTAGTTTAATGATGCAGATACTTATGCGTAAAATAACCCCAGATACCTTAGAGTCATAGATACTATCACAAACTTAAAGATGCATGTTTATGTGAATTGAGTATTGAATTATTATATTAGACCCAAGATAGAGTCTTGATGCAACCCAAATGAGACCGGAGCCCATCAGGACCTTGTCGAGCCAGTGACAATACAGGATTTGCAATCGAAAATAAATGAACGAAATCAATCAAGAGACTTACCAGCTAGGTCAAAGGAGGTAGAAAGGCGGAGTAAAAGGGCCCTCTTAGTAGTATGCTACTAACTTGGGAACTGCCCAATAATCAGGTGAGTATTGGAAATTGAGCGGGCACGGCATTGTTAGAATTTTTGTGGCAGTGACCGATCGGTTTGAGGACTGGTTGAGTGACACAGTTTACGGGTTCAAGCCTCCTTTGATATAGTGGCTGTGTATGGAGCTTCAGCAAGTTCTTCACTCACAACTGATCAGACAGCGCCATCGATAGATGCTTTGTCAAAAGGTAGTGGTGCTCAATGATTGAAATGATTGAATCTTTAGCCTACTTAGAGTGTAATCCATCAAATCCTCTGATCCTCTGGAAACCGGACTCGGACCTCCTTCGGACTACTCTCTCGGATAACCCTTCTGACTAGACGCATCGCTCGTGAATAAGCTGGTGCCATGCGCTTGGCCTTCGAGTGGCGCTTTAGAAGTTTGGAGATAACGATTACGATTACGAATCCTCTGCCTTCCAAGCGTTCTCGTCCTCAACGAAACAGCCTTAACTAGCTCCTCTGCCTCCTCTCCCTGGTCTCTCTGGAAATCGAACCCAGAAATTCACATGACATCTCTGCACAACCCTCTGACTTGACGCAGCGCTGGTGAATAACCCGTAGATCTGCAATTAGCTCTAGAGAAGCGCTTTAGAAATGTAGAGTTTTAATTTATGACCACGATTTCAGTCAGTAAAGGTTAGGTTAAAGGTTAAAGGTTAGGTCAAAAGCAATTCTACTTGCTCTGAATGGTTACAGTCACAGTCACTGGAGCGTGCAACCACCTAGCTCCTTTTATTATCAGCTTAATAACATAGCAATGCTGACTTTCAGTCGTGTAGACTGTATACTAGTTCGTTGGATATCAATGTTCGTTCCATATGGATAATTAATTAGAGTAAAATGCGGGACTCGCATCATCAACGCTATTTATTATTACTTGTCGTTGTAATTCTGTTTTCATTTGGAGACAGTTCCACAGAGAGTAAGTACAGACAGAGATTTAGTTAGACTTCGGAATCTGCTCTGGGTCTTACATCGCTGGACAAACCTTCTGACGTGACGCAGCGCTCGTGAATGAGCTGATGTCCTGCACTTTGCTTTCGAGTAGTGCTATAGAAATTTTGAGTTACAATTAAGATTATGATTCGAAATCGCAATCGTAATCTCGAGATTTCTACAGCGCCCCCCAAAAAAACAGAAATCGCGGTAACCAGTCTATTCACAGGCTATTCTTTAGATAGCTGTTTAGTGAAAGCCACATTTCAGTGGCACAATGTATTTAACAGAACCATTCGTAATCGTAATCGTAATCTCCACATGTCTAAGGTGATACTTTGATGCTTTGCGCAGGGAACCAGCTTATAAATTTACGAACGCTGCGTCATATCAGAGGGTTGTCCAGAGAGTCTGTGGCAGATATACTGGAGAGGATAAGGTATACCGTAATATCACTGGCGCTGTAGAAAAAGCCTAATTTGCGCTAAACAAATGTCTTTGCACACTTTATGATAACACGTAGTTGTTACGATGTGTCTGTAGTTTCCGTTGCCCAGGGAAGTTAGCCCTGGTCAGCAACAGAGACAGACAGGCAGAAAGAGCCAAGATAGACAGACAGACAAATAGAGAAAGACAGACAAACAGAGACAGAGACAGAAAGAGGTTGAAACATTAGGTATTATAACAGGCGTTGACACTGAACAACTATTTCCGAATTGTGCTCAAACCTCTGTGCCAACTGATATTTGCTTCCAAACGATTTGCATGCATGTCACTATGTAATGGATCAATGTGTAGTTCCTTAGTCGGGAAATTGCTAACATTGGCTCTTAGAACTTTATTTGATATAGCGCCAACATGGCTGATTTTCCTCATGCGGCTATAGTTCAGCGAAGAGAAATTTACGAGATCACCCTTACATTTAATGTCTGTGCAGTAGAGTAATATTATGCATTGTCTAAACATTTGCATAGCGCATTCAGTACTCTTCCATAGTGTAGTATTTTGCATGTATATGATATGAGCAGTAGGCTGTATTGGGCGTGCAGCATATGAATTGACATGCTAGGTCAAACGCAGTGATACGCCTGAAATCTGTTTGGCTTGCTATACAGCAGCGTAGTCAGTCTGTGAGATTTGTAAGGAAGATTGGTTGCAATTGGGAGACACTTGACAAGGGAGAGTCAAAAGGCCACTGGGTCGTAATTTATAGAGCTAGCCTATAAGTTGAGCTGTTTTGACTTTGATGGAGGGACGGGGCGTTTGTTATATAGACTGTTCGCAGCTCCTCATGCTTCACAGAATGCATTGTACGCCTTTGCAAGTTTTGAATAGAAAGGGAGCGGGGAGAGAGAGAGAGAGAGAGAGAGAGAGAGAGAGAGAGAGAGAGAGAGAGAGAGAGAGAGAGAGAGAGAGAGAGAGAGAGAGAGAGAGAGAGAGAGAGAGAGAGAGAGAGAGAGAGAGAGAAAGAGAAAGAGCTAGTGAGTTAGTGAGCGAGAGAGTGAGAGAGTGAGTGAGTGAGTGAAACTCTATTGTCCGCTCTGACCAAGTTCATTCCGCTATTGGAGCCCGCGTTCATCAGCAGTATTCTATAATTAATTATTAACTTCTCTAGCGCCGGTATAAATGCGTAAGACATCAACCGTTGGCGCACCAAAGTCGAACACAGTAATCAGGTCAACATCCTGTGGGATCAGACAGCTGATAAGGCGTGACTGTTGTCTGATACGCTGGCGTGTGTATCTAAAGTGAAGGCAATCGCGCGAACGTAGATGACTCTAAATCGGCTTAAACTTAACTAGGAAAATAAGAACATTGACATGGTTCGGCTAAAGACAGGCATGAGCTACGAGAATCTGGTAAATTTAGCCCAGTAATATCAACAAACTCCAGGGCATATTCAGGGTAGAAGCACATGGTACTTCTTCTCCGAGAGGGCAACATTTGAAGATTGCAAAGGACAATAGAAATGTTATATCACGACTTCTGTACAAAAACATTTATTGACATTATTGAATAACACCTGGGTGGGCTTGACTGTTTGACCCCATGGCTTGTCAACCTAGAACTAACCGAACTCTATCATATGATTATCGGTTTCAGTTTGTCAACCTGAATTTATATTAAACGAATATTTGATGATGGTACTTCCTCTCCGTAAGGGTAACATTTCAATGTTGCAATTAGGCGATGCAGTCAGCTAGGTATGTGAAAAGAGACGATAACCGATTCAAATTTACCCATAGAGACTTTGGCCTAACTGAACGTGGCCTAAAATTGTTTGAATGCCTCGAATATAAGTTTCGGACACAGACTTTTTGTACGGAAGTCGTTCATCTCGGGCTGTTTACCAACGAACTCGATTCACCTAGGCTTAGATGTCTCGTTCTGCAATCTAAACCCTTCTGGTACGCCTTTTTTTAGATGGGCTACGATGTGAAGGGCATCCAGAAGGAGTGAACTATGCTGACAAGGTCATGTGGGGTCAGAAGGTCATCAGCAGCACACTCACTCAAGTAAGTTACAGAGTAAATCTAAACTATTTCGCAACGAGGTTGTACGCAACGACGTGAAACACACTAGTCAAATAAATTTGGTACCCAATGGAAGAACTGTTTTGGTCCTGTTTGTCACACACGACTTCAATGAGGAGAGGCAAACCCAAACGTTTAGGGCCTACACATCACAACGCCAGAAAGTGGGAAGGGAAACAAAACATTGATTTAAAAAAATTCAATAGGTATTGGTTGCTTTTGGGGGCTTTGACGAACTTCCATTTAAACGAATGTCAGTTTCTGCTTTGGTAATGCAATATAATGATGACAACTTATGTAGCACTAATTGGTAGCCGATTCGTAGGAGCGCTCGGCCTGGGACGCATAAGGCGCGGGTTCGAGCCTCCACTCACTGCAGAGAAATCCTAATTCCTACATATGCATAGACAACATTGATTTGCTAAAGTTTTAACATTAATTCTATTGCTTATTGAGCAGTAAAAGATTTTGGAAGTTTCCAGTGGACATTGAACATTCTATGCCGTATTTCAAAGCAATTTGAAGCTTTCTTAATGCCAACATTATATTTTGCATTTGGAACTGATGTGTCCCGACTGGTTTTTCTGAAGATTTGCAGCAAAATGGGAAAGCGCCAAACTATCGGAAGCCGTACAAACTCAGCAAGAACAACAGCGCCACCAACAAATCAAACCACACATTCGGCACTATCTAAAACAACACCGAAACCTTCAACCAGAGAAACGCATACACCAAGAATAACTACACCGAATCCAAAGTTTACCACGGCATCTGCAACAAGTATGCTTTCAACGATCTGTCTTATGGTCATGTTGTCACTTCCGAGCTATGGAGGGAAGGAGCATTCAAACAAGGTTGTTCTCACACTTGTACTTGGAACATTTCCAACCTTAAGTACATCTATGACTACAAGTACTTCTACTCCAAGTAAAACAACGCCATCTCCGACTACGAGTACTCCTACTCCAAGTAAAACTACACCATCTCCGACTACAAGTACTCCTGCTCCAAGTAAGACCACGCCATCTCCGACTACAAGTACTCCTACTCCAAGTAAGACCACGCCATCTCCGACTACTAGTACTCCTACTCCAAGTAAAACAACGCCATCTCCGACTACGAGTACTCCTACTCCAAGTAAGACCACGCCATCTCCGACTACAAATACTCCTACTCCAAGTAATACTACACCATCTCCGACTACAAGTACTCCTACTCCAAGTAAGACCACGCCATCTCCGACTACAAGTACTCCTACTCCAAGTAAGACCACGCCATCTCCGACTATAAGTACTCCTACTCCAAGTAAGACCACGCCATCTCCGACTACAAGTACTCCTACTCCAAGTAAGACCACGCCATCTCCGACTACAAATACTGCTACTCCAAGTAAGACCACGCCATCTCCGACTACAAGTACTGCTATTCCAAGTAAGACCACGCCATCTCCGACTACAAATACTGCTACTCCAAGTAAGACCACGCCATCTCCGACTACAAATACTCCTACTCCAAGTAAGACCACGCCATCTCCGACTACAAGTACTCCTACTCCAAGTAAGACCACGCCATCTCCGACTATAAGTACTCCTACTCCAAGTAAGACCACGCCATCTCCGACTACAAGTACTCCTACTCCAAGTAAGACCACGCCATCTCCGACTACAAATACTGCTACTCCAAGTAAGACCACGCCATCTCCGACTACAAGTACTCCTACTCCAAGTAAGACCACGCCATCTCCGACTACAAGTACTCCTACTCCGACAAGTAAGACCACGCCATCTCCGACTACAAGTACTCCTACTCCAAGTAAGACCACGCCATCTCCGACTACAAATACTGCTACTCCAAGTAAGACCACGCCATCTCCGACTACAAGTACTCCTACTCCAAGTAAGACCACGCCATCTCCGACTACAAATACTGCTACTCCAAGTAAGACCACGCCATCTCCGACTACAAATACTGCTACTCCAAGTAAGACCACGCCATCTCCGACTACAAATACTGCTACTCCAAGTAAGACCACGCCATCTCCGACTACAAATACTGCTACTCCAAGTAAGACCACGCCATCTCCGACTACAAATACTGCTACTCCAAGTAAGACCACGCCATCTCCGACTACAAATACTGCTACTCCAAGTAAGACCACGCCATCTCCGACTACAAATACTCCTACTCCAAGTAAGACCACGCCATCTCCGACTACAAGTACTCCTACTCCAAGTAAGACCACGCCATCTCCGACTACAAGTACTCCTACTCCAAGTAAGACCACGCCATCTCCGACTACAAGTACTCCTACTCCAAGTAAGACCACGCCATCTCCGACTACAAATACTGCTACTCCAAGTAAGACCACGCCATCTCCGACTACAAGTACTCCTACTCCAAGTAAGACCACGCCATCTCCGACTACAAGTACTCCAACTCCAAGTAAGACCACGCCATCTCCGACTACAAATACTGCTACTCCAAGTAAGACCACGCCATCTCCGACTACAAATACTGCTACTCCAAGTAAGACCACGCCATCTCCGACTACAAATACTGCTACTCCAAGTAAGACCACGCCATCTCCGACTACAAATACTGCTACTCCAAGTAAGACCACGCCATCTCCGACTACAAATACTGCTACTCCAAGTAAGACCACGCCATCTCCGACTACAAATACTGCTACTCCAAGTAAGACCACGCCATCTCCGACTACAAGTACTCCTACTCCAAGTAAGACCACGCCATCTATGACTACAAGTACTCCTACTCCAAGTAAGACCACGCCATCTCCGACTATAAATACTGCTACTCCAAGTAGGACCACGCCATCTCCGACTACAAATACTGCTACTCCAAGTAAGACCACGCCATCTCCGACTACGAGTACTCCAACTCCAAGTAAGACCACGCCATCTCCGACTACAAGTACTCCTACTATAAGTAAGACCACGCCATCTCCGACTCCAAATACTTCTGCTCCAAGTAAAATCACGCCATCTCCGACTACAAGTACTCCTACTCCAAGTAAAACAACGCCGGCTCCGACTACAAGTACTCCAACTCCAAGTAAAACAACGCCATCTGCGATTACAAGTACTCCAATTCAAAGTGGATCTACGCCTTCTGTGACTACAAGTACTCCAACTCCGAGTAGAAGTACTTCACCTCCGACTACAAGTACTCCAATTCAAAGTGGATCTACGCCTTCTGCGACTACAAGTACTCCAACTCCGAGTAGAAGTACTTCACCTCCGACTACAAGTACTACAATTGAAAGTGGAACTACACCTTCTGCGACTACAAGTACTCCAACTCCGAGTAGAAGTACGTCACCTCCGACTACAAGTACTCCAATTCAAAGTGGATCTACACCTTCTGCGACAACAAGTACTCCAACTCCGAGTAGAAGTACGTCACCTCCGACTACAAGTACTCCTATTCAAAGTGGAACTGCACCTTCTGCGACTACAAGTACTCTAACTCCGAGTAGAAGTACGTCACCTCCGATTACAAGTACTCCAACTCTAAATGAAACTGAGCCATCGTCGATTGCAATTGTACCCAACGTGGTCGATACGACGACACAATCGCCAACGGCAGCCATTATTCTTGGCATTGTCTTAGGAGTACTGGGCTTAATAATAGGTGTTGTTCTTCTGATCATCTGCCTCATGTCCATTACGGGAGCATCGTTCGCTAGTGCAGGGGCGACGACTGCTCTGCCGATTGGGGAAGCGATGACAACGCCTGCATTCTTTACCAGAGGAGCTCTGTCGCCAGAGCAAGGCATATGGCGATGGAGTCCCGCAGAACGATCTTATTTGCCTCAGCGAAACTTTTATGCGCAAGTAACATCACAAAACGAGAATCTACAACCAGTAAGTTTTCTTTTATGTGGAGGTGAGACTTCTGTCTTTTTGTAAATGTTGTTATAGCAATAATTTCAGAGGCGTCATTTCGGTTTTATTAATTGTAAGAGGTTTAACTCAGGCTGTGTTACATTCACGTGTTTTCATTCTGTAGGCCCTACAATTATCTCGGTGACCTCCAACATAAAACCGAAGAGTTTTCTAAAGAAGAGTTCCTTTTGTGTATTGCATGGTATCTGTTCTGTTAGTAGTTAAGCTTTATGTCTTCTGTCATTTGTGTTCGTGTGAATTGTTTCAGTTGCATAACTGTACACTAGGGTGGAACATGGATGGATAATATACGAGAGGATCTAGAGAAAATGAAGATGAACATTGGAGAAGCAAAGGAAAAAATCAAGGATAGAGAATTTTGGAGACGACAGGTTGAGAACGACATCGTTGGCCTCGGCCTGACGGAGGAGAAACAAAGAAGAAGAAGAACAGTGTACACTGTAACCGGTTGCGGTTTGTCAACTGGATTGTTTCAATAAAGAAGAATATTATTCGTTGCTCCAGTTTTACATAGATAGTCACATTAATTTTTCAGAATTGTGTTTAAAAATAATTATATCAATTTTGACAAAAGTTATTTTTATTCTACGATTGTACATTATGTTTTATTTAAGGATTGGAGTTTACTTAGAAGAACTGGACAACCTTTTGGGAGAGGATACCAATACACAGATCCATTTTATCCTAACTCACGACCGTATTCATCTACTGGAGTATGGTAAGCATAATTATCCCCTGTGCCTTCTACTAGTTAGATAGTTAATCGTGACCGGAACAGCCTACAAGCTGCGTCAAATGGTTTTGGTTAATTTCTTATTTCATATTTAAATTTTAATTTGTCACCAACACTTTTCTTTCTTAGTTGTGACCTACCTCAAGAACTTTCCTTATCTCTACATATAAATTGCTCAACGTCTTCTAACTGTTTAAGAATTAAATTGACACAGTTCTTTGAATGTTTCTTTCTTTCTTCAAACACAGTTTAATAACAACAAACTCAACTCTTGCATTACAACAACTGTACTACACTGTATAGTTCAAATTCACTGTCATCAGCAGTTTCTAAGTTTGGCGCGCTAACTGCACGTGTAAAACAATCTACCGTCAGCCAATGTTTAGGCTACTTTAGGCCAAGCGCCCACGAGCCGACAGCGCAACTAAGGCCTAAGACTAAAACGCTTAACAATCGATACACATTATATATATATCAACCTAAAGAACACCTGTGCTCATTATATATGCAAAACACTTGTTCACATTACCTCCTTCCCTTTCTTTGGATTGAGCAAATTAAACTTAAAAATTTGCGAAATCATCAGGTACTAAATTATGCAATAAACTTAATACTATACAATATATTAAAATAAACAATCTTATAATCTAGATAAACAATCTGCTACAACATTTAATCGTCCTTTCTTATAATTAACCTCTACATCAAAAGTTTGCAGTGCTAAAGCCCAACGCACCAGTTTAGCAGACTTAGACATAGATTCAGTCAGATAAGTTAAAGGATTGTGATCGGTAAAGATGTGAACTTTAGATCCAATTATTATCTCTTTCAACTTATTTAGAGCCCAAACAATAGCATAGGCTTCTTTCTCTACAGTTGCCCATCTCTTCTGAGTGTCAGTCAATTTCTGACTTATAAATGATACAGGGCGTTCTATTCCCTTATCATCCATCTGTGTTAAAACAGCTCCTACTGCAAAATCACTGCTATCACAGTACAAATTAAAAGGTTTTCCAACATCAAAAACATATAAAACAACTTTAGAGCGTACAGCATCTTTAAGTAAATTAAATGCCTGTTGATGTCTATCAGTCCAATCAATCTTATCTGGAACATGTTTGCTTGTCAAATCAGATAGAGGCTTCGCAATCTGTGCAAAATCTTTGATAAACTGTCTATAGTAACCAAAAAATCCCAGCAATTGCTTAACTTGTTTCTTCGTTTCTGGGGTTTTCAAATTAATTAAACTTTCAATTCTATCTGGATTCATTTGAATCGTTCCAGAACCAACCACATGACCGATGAACTTTACCTCACTCTTACCAAAGATACATTTCTTTAAGTTCAAAGTAATGTTATGCAGTCTCATTTGCATTAAATATGCATCTAAATGCTGTAAATGAATCTTCCAATCATCTGAATGCACAGCAATGTCATCTACATAGGGCTCAGCAAATTCATTTATAGGCTGTAAAACCATGTTAATTGCTTTAACAAATGTTCTTCCTGAGTTGATCATTCCGAAAGGAACACGAGTAAACTCGTACAGTCCATTGTGAGTAACAAAAGCAGTTTTCCATTGATCAGTTTGCTTAACAGGACAAGTCCAGTAAGCACTTCGACAATCAAAAATCGAGATCACATTTGATTTTCCAACTTTGTGCAAAACATCTTTCACAATCGGCATCGGATATTTACAATCCACAGTGAACGAGTTAATGTATCTGTAGTCGCAGGCAAGTCTCAGAGAACCGTCTTTCTTTTTAACAATTACCAACGGACTTGCCATTCTGCTCGAAGATGGTTTTATAATGTTGGCTTGAAGCATTTCTTTAATTTGTCGTTCAACTTCTGCTCGATAGATGAGTGGAATACGGTAAGCCATAAATTCTTTTTCACGAAATTCCGGTTTCAGTTCAATTTCATGTTCAACCAATGTACATAATCCAGGCTTTTCAGAAAATCGATCAGAATATTTGTTTAGTACTTCCAGTAATTGTTTTTGTTGAGTCAATGTTAAATGGTTAATCTGATCAGGATCAAGATTCAGTGAATTCTTTTCATTTTGCAAGTCATTCTTCATCAGCAGTTCAACCACTGAACCAAAGTCTTCATCTTCTTCAACGATTAGTCCACAACTCATTGCTCTTGTAATGTACTTTCTGATTTTATTTGCGTGAATTATCTTCCGACAATCGTCACCCATGTCAATCAAATAAGAGTACTTTGACCTTCGTTGTATGACAGTACATGGACCATGCCATCGTGAAATCAGTTTATTTGTTGACGTCGGATACAACACAATAACTTTTTCACCCGGTTCAAATTCTTTATGTTTCGCTCTTTTGTTGTATTGATTCGTATACTGTAATTGCTTCTCTCGTGAATATGATTCATCTTGTCTCTGCTGTTCTTCGAATTTCTTTGCGTCTGCAATCTGCATCTGTTGTTCTTCATCTTTCTCGTCTTCTTCAAACAAATCTCCTATCTCAACATCACATTCATTATCCTCTTTCGTTTCATTTACATTACCATTCTTGCATGCAGCCATCTCTTGTTCATTCATCTCTGCTGTTATACCGTCTTGCATTAAACTTTGTTGATCATCGCTTTCGTTTTCCTCTTCACTTGAACTTTCAGTTTCACTTTCCTCTTCGACTTCTATCACTTTCTTTTGCTGACTCTGCAATCTCGTCGTTACATTCGCTTGCACATCTCCTTGTATCATTTTCACTTGTGGCACGGCTTTAAGTTCTGCAATGATTTCTGGATGCAACAAGAATCTTTCTGTGCTTCCCATTTTTGCAATACTAGCACACATCAATGTCACATACGGTGTAAGTGAACATTTGACTTTATGCGGAATTACCTCTTCTTCCACATCGTTACAACACAGCCTTACATCAACTTTCACCAACTTTGCAGGAATGGCATCTCCTGCCACGCATTGTAAGTTCACTTTTCCAATCTGCTCCACCTTCATGCCTTCCAGTAATTCTTCACTAATCACCGGAACCTCTGCTCCAGAATCAATCAGTGCTTTTACTTTCACTGGTTCTTTTCCTGCTGTTCCACGAATCTCTACCTCGACGTACTGCAATACCACTTTCTTCAATGCTGTACTTTCATCTCTTCCAACCATTTCTTTCTGCATTCCATTGTGCAATAGAATTTCTTTCTGAATATCAGGTGAAAGGTGACATTTCATCACTGACTTTACTTCAGTTTCATTGTTCTGATGTTCTGTGGCTTGACTTTCAGAATTACCAACCACTTGAATTCGATTCACCCTCGAATTTTCTTGTTTTCCATAATTTGAGGCTGTAACAGGAACTGGACAGAATTTCATCAAATGCCTGTCTGATCCACAGTTGTGACAACGTTTCACCACTGCACCTCGTTGTTCGATGCTTTCTTTTCTTTTATATGGAGTAAACGATGCATTGCCTTCTCTCGCGACAAACCTTGGTGGTGATTTGTTATATACCTGACGTTGTCTGGTCATCATCGACTCTCTATTCTCGTGAACAACCGGAGAATTTGGTTTCACTTCTGCACCTCTGAACTGATTTCCTGTTTCTTGATTGCTCTTCCAATGAAAACCAAAATTTGGAGTGAACTGTTGATTTCTTTTGCCATTGGGAACAAAATCAAAACTTGTCTTATTCGGAATTGCCAAACCAATTCGATTATTAACATGAATGTCCGCTAGGTCTGCCACAACACTAGCTTCGTAACAATCAGTTCCTTCCTTCGACAATACAAACTGTAGTGGACCTGGTGGTAGTGATTCTTTCAACTTATCCGCCACTAACAAATCAAACAACTTCTCAAAATTCTTATCCACTTTGCGACTTTTCACATAATAGTTCAGCAAGTTCTTCAGCCTAGCTGTAAACATTGTATACGTTTCTTCAGCTGTCTTCTTCGCATCAATAAACTTCGATCTGTACTCTCTCGGTGTCAACTTGAATTCTTTTAACAAGTGCTGTTTCACGATCTCATAATCATCTAAATCAGCGAATGACAATCTGTTTAGAACAGTTCTAGCTTTCGGAGTCATCAATGGCAATAGTAACTTCACCCAGAATTGTTCCTGCACGTTGAAACTACGAAACGCATTCTCTACCGTTTCGAAATATAATGGCACCTCCATCATATCGTTTGGCATTTTGGGTAAGACGTGTTTCATGGCATCACCAATTTTCTTTATTTTCGAAACCATCGTTTCACTTTCTTCCTGTTTCCTTTTCTGTTCTTCTCGTTCTTCTTGCCTTCTTTGTTCTTGTGCTTCTCTATTTTGCTTCTCCTCTTTGAGTTGTGCTTCTTTTAATGCTATTTTTGTTTTTTCCAACTTTAAACGTTCTTGTCTTTCCTCTTCCGCCTTCTCCATACTTTCTTTCTGTAATTTCAGTTCTTCTTGTCTAACCTCTTCTGCTCGCTCCAACTCTGAAATTCGCACTTTTTCCTTTTCTTCTTCACGTAGTCTCTTCTCTTCAATCTGTTGCTGACGTATCTCTTCGTCACTTTTCCGCGCCCTTTCAAATTCAATCATCTGCTCTAATCTTCTCCTTTCAGCATCTTCTCTATCTCTTCTCAATTGCTCTAATTGAATCTCAAATTGCTGCTTTTGCAACTCAAGTTCTGCCACACGAACTTGCTCTGCTTTCTCTTCTTTCTCTCTCTGAAGACGTTCTGCCTTCTCTTCTTTCTCTCTCTGAAGACGTAATTCTTCCTGTCTTGCATTTTCTGCTTTCTCTTCTTTTTCCTTCTGAAGACTTTCTCTTCTTTCTCTCTCTGAAGACGTAATTCTTCCTGTCTTGCATTTTCTGCTTTCTCTTCTTTCTCTCTTTGAAGACGTAATTCTTCCTGTCGCATTTCTTTCTCCTCTTGTCTTATACGCTCTGCATCTTCTCTTCGTTTCTCCTCTCTTTCTTTCTCGTCTTGTCTTGTCATCATCATCCATTGCATCATCATCTCCATAGACATAGGTCCAGGTGGTTTCTCAATAACCTTTTCCACAGCACCACCGACAGCACCTTCTTCTTCCGCTTCTACTTCTTCTTTAAGCCAGACTTCAGCTAGCGCTTCTAACATGTCCTCACGTGACATATCTTCCAGTTTCTCTTCTTCAAAACCAGCCTTTAACAAGCGCTGTTTTAATCTTTCAGTAGACATCTTCTTCAATTCTGCTTGTTTTTTGACACTCAATTTCTCCATCTTACTCCTTTACTTGTGTGATTTCCTTTCTGGAAAACACGAGTTTTCTTTTGTGTTTGAAGTATTGGGGATTGTTCTTTGTTTGATAACAACCAACTTTTATACCTTTGTCGTTGAGGCTTTCGTTGATTTACCAATGATTCGAGTGCATATTCACCGACGTTGTTTCGAATCCCAGACGTTGTTTCGAATCCCAGACGTTGTTTCGAATCCCAGACGTTGTTTCGAATCCCAGACGTTGTTTCGAATCCCAGACGTTGTTTCGAATCTCACCGCTGCTGCCACCAAATAATGTCACCAACTCTTTTCTTTCTTAGTTGTGACCTACCTCAAGAACTTTCCTTATCTCTACATATAAATTGCTCAACGTCTTCTAACTGTTTAAGAATTAAATTGACACAGTTCTTTGAATGTTTCTTTCTTTCTTCAAACACAGTTTAATAACAACAAACTCAACTCTTGCCTTAAAACAACTGTACTACACTGTATATGTTCAAATTCACTGTCATCAGCAGTTTCTAAGTTTGGCGCGCTAACTGCACGTGTAAAGAGAATCTACCGTCCGATTACGATTTGACAGCAGTTCAGGTTGTTTAGCTTTAAATGGTCGTTTAAATAGCCATCGGTAGTTTCATTACGCGTCATGATAGCGGCGCTATAGAAGTCACTGGTTCTTCAGGAGATTGTTATTATCTTGAGATCCGAGCTGGTTAGCCGGACTTTGCACTATTTTCTGACTGACTCGTTTTATCAATAGATATATTATATATTTAGTTAGTTTGTTGTCGTGTAAAGTTCGTACGTTCGCTAAGGAAAGCAAATATTTCTACCAATAATAATAATAATAACAGTGACAATTTATTTGGCGCCGTAAACAGCTCATGCCGTTACAAGCGCCTCACATTCAACTAACAGCAGGGTAGGTCTTAGAGAACAAATAAGTCTTGAGTCCAGATTTGAAGGAGTCAATTGTGTTAGCCGCTCGCAGGGCAGGAGGAAGACCGTTCCAGCATCTGGGGCCGGCCGCCGAGTTACTGCTTGGCGCTACATAATTGTTTCCTAGATTTACAGCTTTGATAATTAAATGTAACAATGGAACCTGACTTGTCATCATTTGAAGAACCTTTTGATACACAGAGAATTTTAGAGGCATTAATGAACAGTCAACAACAACAGGCCGCCATTTTTAAGTCTTTGGTAAGTAAGATACAAAGCCTGGAAACCAGATCACGGTTTCCTGAAAGTGCAGTTGTGGGAAAGAAGGACCCAGATACCCTGCGAGGTATTGGTCTGCCCACAGCAGAAGCCGCGGATACAGCGCCTGGCCATGGTACCCTGGTAGAAAGTGAAGTAGAATCTATAAATGCTTCTGTAGCGCCATCGCAACAGACGTTGCGTAGAAGCGCTAGACTCAGAGATAAAAACCTTAGAGTTTCATTACCTCTTACCGGTGAAACTGGCAGCATATTTATTGCTACGCCAGGGGTTCGAACCCGGGATCAGAAGTCTGTTGAGAAAGAGATTTTCCCACAACTGCCCGACCCAAGCCTGGATAGGAAGGGGGTCGCCACAGGCCTACGTCCATGCTGCAAGAAAGATTTGTTGGACTGGGCCTATAGCTACATTGTCAATTGAACATGATAGGCCTCTTGCTGGAGACATTGAACTGATAGAACTCTTCTACATTTGCTAAAGTGAAAGCGCGAAAAATAAAATTTTGAAATTACATTATAATTATTTCTACAGACTTCGTAGAAAGTTCGTACGTAGGTAGGATTATGACTTAGTACACGTAGCAGTAGGATTTCTTACAAGGG